>JAYJLV010000056.1:11895483-11905936 GCA_036873485.1 Torymus texanus
AGATTGGGGTTTTGTGTGTGTATATATATATATACACACACACACACACACACACACACACACACACACACACACACACATGTATATAGTGGCGAACCTCTTAACCGGACTACAATCCGCCCTGCGCGAGTTCGCTGTGGTCAATATCCCGTTTGATTGGTCGCCCAAGAGAGAGAGAGAGAGAGCTGATGTTCTTTTCTCTAGTCTCTCTCTCTCTCAGTCGCCATGTCTCTGTCCTTCCGACGTCGTGCGGCCGCGAGGACGAGGAGGGAGAAGGAGAGAGAGAGAGAGAGCAGCAGGCCTGCTGCACGTAATCGCGACAAAAGGACAATACACCCGCGATGACAATGTCGAGAACGGACCTTACCCTCGGCGAAATCCAGCCGAGTATAATGTACGTACGTGACTTCGCGGTGCCCTATCTGCAACGACGCGAGCGTACACACACACACATATATATACATATATATGTTTATGTACATCAACGTGTATACATATATGTGTATGTGTCCCAGCGCGCGCGTGCATCGTGGCTCTCTTCATCTCTCTCTCTCTCTCTCTCTCTCTCTCTCTTCGCGTGTGCGCCGTTGCAGGGATTAGTTTTACGTAATGACTTGATGTGTCGCCTTTTTTGCGCTCGCACGAGAGCATCAGGAATGTGCCAGAGCTCCTTTTTACCTAGAGCTGCATTTTTCCGTTTTTTTTATTATTATTGCGCGAGGCTTGCCTCGCGTTCTGTTATATCAACCCTTGCCAATTACGGATAATCCCGCCCGAGGGTTAATTAGTGCGTTTAAAAGTCAAGCTACTTTTTTACTTTCGTGTGTGTGCATGAGTATTTTTTAAGCGCTGCCGTGATTTCGTTAGTAGTACTATACAAAACTGTATCCAACGTGTATATAACAGTTTTCCTTGCATCCACATTCGTGTACATAATTAACTCAATAAAAAATCTAACACTATCTATTATTTGTACTATTATTTCCTTACTGTACATACATTATGTACCTTTTCTTACTCAAGTCTAGGTATTGATGATTATCCTTAATCGATTGAATCAATCATTAATACTATGAATAAAAAAGCTAATTTTTAGTTTTTATAAAATGAGTTAATAATAGAAACCGTTAAATTTTTTTAAAAGCATACTTTTTCTAAATTGAACTATGTAGTATTTCCAAGTTGAAAGCATTTAGACGTAAAATTTGGGATTTATATGTTTGTATTATACAAAATATGTATATTGATACGTATGCATTTTTTAAGGTAGATTAATAACATGTATAATTATCAGTGTAACAGTTCTAACAAGAATAATGAAATTATTAGTTGTATATTTTAATATTATAATA
Source organism: Torymus texanus (assembly GCA_036873485.1). Classification (NCBI taxonomy): domain Eukaryota; kingdom Metazoa; phylum Arthropoda; class Insecta; order Hymenoptera; family Torymidae; genus Torymus; species Torymus texanus. Next base: position 11,896,836 of record JAYJLV010000056.1, read on the forward strand.
AAAATTTTAAATTATTAGAAATCATTATTTATCAACGTTAATAAATTGATCATAGTGATTCATTTGCAATTTTTTTTGTTATAACTCACATGTAATTTTATTGTTAATATGGTTTTCAAATTTATTCTAAAAATAAGTTTGACGCTATATCATTACAAATTAAATTTAATAGATTTAAAAAAATACATTTCAACAAGACATTTATAAAATTTAAATAAAAAAGTATTTATAGCATTGAAAAGTTTTTGTTTGCATAGTAGCGTGACATATGTATAAAAATTCGTTATCTGTTTTTTGCGTACCGGTATAAAATTCATTTAAGGATAGATATGTACGCGTGAGCAACAGAGATTCTCGTACTGATATGAAGAGCCATGCAGCCTTTTTCTGAAAGTGCGTAGTTTTCTTTGTCTTTTGGATGAGACCTTATGCTAATATGCACGATCATATCATTTCATACTTATATGACCTTGCAGTTAAAAATTAATAAATTTTACGACTGAGACGATAAAATCTAATTTCCTCTCTTAGAGAAGTCACTGTAGGTGTTTGGTAATCGAGTTCTTACACGAAATAATGAATGAGCGGTTGCATTCGGAAATGGTTAAAAAGGAAATCATTATTTCTTTCATAAGTTTCATGCAGCAGTTTTCAAGGTACGTCGAAGCAGCAAGTGTGAAGGTGTTGCAAGCGCGTGCACGAATCCTAATTGCCTATGAGGCTACCTCCCTTCGATTTTATTATTTTTCTTTTGGATATGTTATAGGAGTAAATTCGCATTTATGTAAGGATGCGCGCTATTCATTTGAATTTAATTACCAGCGAGCAAATGTAGCATGCCAACTATAAATTTAAACTTTCTGATCTTCATCTGAAGTTTATAATGTACAATGATGAAATATTTCAAAAAATTAATTCAAGTGAACTCATATCATTTAAATGTAAATCTTTTGAAACCATTATACCTTCGTTTATAACTAAGGTTCATGTCACGAAAAACATAATAATTTTGAAAAACTGAATTATATACAGGTATTAATTATTTTATTAGTTTTAATTTGCTTTACAAAAAAAAGCAATTTTAAAATAAAATTAATATCTTAAATAAAGCTTTTGAGTTACAGAACATGTTGTGTTATAAATCATTTAAATTAGAAAGACTTTATCAGCATACTTATTAACATTAGAAAAACATTTATATCAGAAAAACTTACAATCAAACTATTTATGATGGAAAGTATTCTTATCAATAATTATTGTGTTACTTGGAACTTTAAAATCTATTTTTTATTTTATTTTGTAAATATCATGAACTATATATTTGATAACTTGTTATCAAACATTTAAATAATACTATTTGCTTAATATTAGCAAATAGTTTAAAGTAACTCTGGTAAAAATGTTGAGCAACGGTTGACGGACAGTTTGCCAATTTTTTAATTAACAAAAACACACCATGTTTATGTTACTATTCTCGACGAAGAATAACTATTTATATTATATGTTTTAAACTATAATGAGTTTCAAATAGATTTAATTACATTTCGATGTTAATCCTAAGTAAAAATGCTTCGACTTGGTTGAAGAGCTAATCAACTATCATGATTTATTTTCTAATAGATGAATGGAAATTAATTTTAGTTTGTGATAAATAGGGAAGGAATACTTGTGTTGTAATGTTTTGAAATTTTAAAACAGAACTCTGATATAATTTCATAATTCGTAGAAATATACGAATTTTATACGGAAAGAAATTTATTTGTAAACTTTACTTTTTTTAAAAGAAAATTTACTATTTTTATAGTAGACTGGGACACACTCGACCTGTGGGATTTTTACTTAAATAGTAATTTTAAGTTTTTCATAGAAAATGTTACTTTTTAAAAATTAACATTTAAAAAGTAAAATTTGCTGTAAAAATCTTCAAATTACTATTTAAAACAGTAAAAATCCCGCATGTCGAGGGTATCCCAGCGCTACTATAAAAATATCAAAATTTTCTTATAAAAAAAATAAAGTTTACAAATAAATTTTTTCCGTGTCCTCAATGAAAATTTAGATTTTTAAAATTTGATTTTTCATTTTTTTCATGTAAAATTGCATAAAATAAATTAAATTTTGGTAATGGTTAGATTTGAAAAACGATATTTAAGAAGAAATTGTCGCTATAGAAGTAAGAATAAAATTGTGCTCAGCCAGTGACTGATAGAAGTATATACATAATTTATTGGAGCAAAGGACTAGCTAATTATCTATTTAATTAATACAACGAACGCTTGCTCAAAGAGTTTGCCATATAAAAAATATATATACAAATGGTTAAAATATTTTTTATTGAAATATAATAGGAAGAAAAACTTACGATTTGAAGATCTGGCTCGTTCTAGTGGCCTCCATGATGACGGCGATAATCTCTCCGCTCACAGTTCCCGACGAACGACAAACAATTCACCACAAACTCAGATAGTTTAGCCTGTCGACACACAGTAGCACTGTCCCTGTGCTCCTGCAAAGCACGTGTTGTGCGTGTACGTACGCGTGTATGCGTTAGCGCGCGCTCTCGTGTCACGCCGCAACGTCAAAGTCCTGGCGCCTGGTGTCAGTAGCCAAATTTCCTCATCCGCTCGTTGCCTCCTTCCTCCGTCTTCAGCTTGGGCTCCTCGCGTCCAAGTTCCTTCGCGCTCTCAACCCGGAAAAATTGCGAAAATCAGCAGGCGGCCGGTTTCGCCGAAACAATGGAAAGAGCCTTGGACTCGTTAAAGGATTCGGCCGGTTCCCCGCGCTCTCTCGCACGTCGTCGTCGGCAGGACTGTAACTCAGGCGGCGGCGGCGGCGGCGGCGGCGGCGGCGACGGCGGTGGGCAGCACACAGAGCGAATCGTTCCGTTCACCAGGCAGCACTGCGCCCAGGCGAGAGACGAGACAAGACGACCGCGCGACGTACTTTGTACTACTACTATGAGGCTACGCGAGAAGCAGTAGTAGTAGGCAGGAGGAGTAGCGCCGGCGACTAGAAGGGAGCGAGCGTCGGGCTAGCTGGCTAGCTAGGAGCTCCGAGAGAGACGGGGAGAGAAAGAAGAAAAGGGGAGAGAGGGAGGAGGAGGAGGCGCAGGAGCAGGAGTAAAAGAGAGAGAGAGAGAGAGAAAGAGATAGAGAGAGAGAGCGGCAGCGACGGCGGCTCACAACAGCGGCGGTGCACGGGAGGATGCTCGCGAAGCCGAGCACTGCGCTGTAATGACATGGTCTAGGAGATGCCAGTCAGTTTTGTAATAACCGACGGTAAAAAGTGAATTTTCCTGAGGTGGGGAAACGCGCCTAGGGCCAATCGCGGCGGGCCCCCGCGAGAGCGTCGGCCACCACCACTGCCCGTCCAATCGCCAGGCTCAGACCTAGGATGTGTGTATGTATGTGTGTGCCTCTCTGTTCCTCTCTTTCTTAGTCCTTATCTCCGTCTTACTCGCGCTCGAGCTCGAAGATGATCCTGCCGAGCGCTTCCTTGCGCACAACTCGCCAGAGAGAGAAAGAGAGAGAGAGAGAGAGAGAGCGAGCGAGAGAGTAAAAGAGAGAGAGGCTATCCTTATCTCGAGCTCGTAGTTCTTCCACGCGTGCGATACTGCCCATGCCGTACAGTGCATGATCTGTACGTGGGACGAACCCTTGCATCCTCTCTCGGCACTATCGGTTATCGATGCGTAACACCCTGTATCTCGCGGCTCTGCCGATGCAATTTAATGCCACATTGGCCGTTGTCGTTGACCGACGTAAGTAAGTACCTGATGGCGGGCACAATATGTGCGCCAGTTTTTTTTTTACTCTGGCTAATTTATTTTGGTCATTTCTAAATAAATCTATTAATGAATAATGTGAAGAAGATTTGTAATCAAATTTCTTTTTGTCTTATACCTATATTAATAAATGAATTATGTTCTTTAGTTTTTCCTTAATAAAAAATACATTGTGCTTTTCGCAATTAGGGATCTATTTTTTTTATAACTCTGACAGACGAAGCGATAGCAGAACTATACCTATTTGTATTTCAGATAAGGTAATTTAGAGTAATTCGGCCAGCTTAAGCAGAATATTTATTATTTCTATTCTACGTCTGTAAATGTGTTAGGAACAAATTATAAAAGAGGTTTTAAAGTATACAAAATATCTATACTACTAAGAAAAAAATTAATAATCTTCTAGAAGTTATATTGACTTTGTAGGGTGCAATAGAGTAAAATATGCATTTTGGCCGAATTAGATGGCATGCCACCTAAATTATTGTTATTTATTTATTATTATTACCAGATTAATTATACATGCATAGTTAATCGACCAAGCATATATCATGCTTGGAGATACTAGCATTCTACAGAGGTAGACAATGCTACCTGTACATAGATCCGGCTTATATACTAACTTATAAACTAACTTAAAACTATATTTCCTATGTTAAATTGAACTTAATATCAACGCAGTGATAAGTCAGTCTCAATTGCGCTTAAAATATATTAACACTTATCCATTTCTTTAACTTTTTCTATTATTATTTTTTGAAATATCAACTGTTTTAAGGTTTACATTAGATGTTGGTAAATTGTTAAAAAATTGTATTGCCCTGATATAGTTATTTTTATTACTTAATGCCTTCGAACATTTTGGTGGTATATAACAAGTTTATTTCTCGTTACGCAAGTAGATGACAAGTATAGATTCTGAAGTTCATATTAATGATAAGAAAGACATTCGTACGCGAATATTTGCTTTACATTTAATGGATTATCTTGTACAAAACAATTTTTGTTTACAATTCTTAGAATTCTGTTCTGTGTCTTCTGTAGTAGATCAAGTTTATTTTTATAAACACCACCCTAAGCAATATTTCCATACGTAACTATGCTATGGAAAAATGCACAGTATATCATTCTCAGTTTATCTGATTACATATAACTAGCCAATTTATATATTATATGTATTATATATTTTGTTTTCTTTAATATATATTCAATATGGCTATCCCACTTTAGGTTATAATAAAAAACGATACCCAGATATTTACAATTTTCTGCTCTTCTTAATCTAATACTCTGTATAATTATATCCATATGCACGCTATCACAGTAATTCCAAAAGTTATATAAGTAGTTTTCTGTATATTTAATGATAATTTGTTTAGAGCTAACCAAGTAGATATATCATCAAGTAAATATTCATTTTGGATTGTACTTTTTCACAAGTATCATCAGATGCAATGATTGCTGTATCATCCGCATATGAGATAGTACTATCAGTCCTGTTTATTAATAAATCATTCACATAAATTATAAATAGAAGTGGTCCAAGTATAGTACCTTGCGGTACTCCTGTATTCATTATTTCATAGATACTCTTAATTAATCCTGTTCTTACTTGCTGTCTTCTAATACTTAAATAGTTCGTGATGAGCTCATGTGCTTTGCCTCGTATGCCATAGTTATATAGTTTGTCTAGTAAGATCTTATGGTTTACAGTATCAAACGCTTTCGATAAGTCCAAAAAAGTGATGGCTGTTGGTTTACTTTTATCTAGATTGTTATATAATAATTTTGTTATGTAACTGAGAGTATTTTTAGTTCCTTTATTTTTTGTAAATCCATATTGATTTTGCGCTAATAATTTATATTTTTCAAAGAATTCTTGTAGCCTAACGTATACAATTTTCTCAAGAATTTTTGCAAGATTATATATTAAAGATATAGGTCTATAGTTATTTATATCCATTGTTTCCAGTTTTCAAAATAGGTACTACCTCAGCTGTTTTCAGAGATTCAGGCTATATTGATTTTTCAAGACATAGATTAAATATACTAGTTAATGCACTTATTATTATATTTGAAAGTATTTTCAGTGCTTTTGTTGTTATGTTAACCACACCACCATTCTTGATTTTCATATTGTCAATTATTTTTAATATCTCAAAGTTGTTTGTTGGTTTTATGAAAATTGAATTACAATTCATTGGCGGTAGAGAAATTATCTTACCCACTGGATGCACAATTTTATTACTTAAGTCTTTTCTTATATTACAAAAATATGTATTCATTTTGTTAGCTATTTGTTTCGGGTCTTGTATTATTTCATTACTATTTATTGTTATTTTCTTAATTGTATTATCAACTTGCGATTTAGTACCCAATTTATTTTTTATCACTCTCCAAAGTTGTTTTGAATTATTGATATTTGCTTTTATTAAGTTATTATATTGTTTTCTTTCGGTTTGTTTAATGACCTTGTCAAGTATCTTTATATATTTTTTATACTCTAATCTTATTGTATCATTATTTGGTTCACTGCGCATCTTAATATATAATTGTTCCTTCTTTTCACATGACCTAATAATAGCGTTAGTGATCCAATCTTTTCTAGGCTTACTCTTATTTCTATTTTTTATAATAAATTTAGATTTTTCCAAACAATCTTTAATTTCAGTTATTAAAATATTTATGGCTTCGTCAGAATCCTGCATTGTTTCTATAATATGTCAATTTTTTAGTGATTCTATGCTTTGAAGTTGATTGTAATTGTAATGATAATGAATATTTTCTTTTTTTGATGCCGGTGTTTTTTTATTTTAACAAACAAAGGATAATGATCAGTGAATTGCATTAAAAGTTTAAAAGCTTCAGTATCTAAAGATCTAGTTTTTATATACATATATAATCAATGCAGGTACCTCTTTCATTTGGCCTAGTTATATGTATAAATCCAGGGTAGAAACCCCTTTCAAGCATATTATTTAACAATTCCTGGCTATATTCATCTTCTTTCATCATGTTAATAATTAAATGGTTTTTAATATTTCTTTTAGTATCCATATATGATTTTAAATTAGAATGGCATGTATATTCTGGTAAAAAAAAAAAAAAAAAAAAATATAAGTTTAAGACATGAAAGATCAAAATATCTATATAACGACGATATTTCAAGTGTATTGTTTAGTGTTATTCTCGTGTTTAATATTTTGAGTCTACCGATTTCAAATGTATCTGTAACTTCTAAAATGCTGTCTTTTATATAAACAACTACCCCATCATTTTGGTTATATTGCTATTATTATAATATAATTTATAACCTTGAATCGCAAAATATTGACAATGCTGTATATACCTTGTTTCGGAACAGACAATTATATAAGGTTTGATGATCTTCAAACTCTTAATAAAAATTTCCAATTTAGAGCAATTAGCATTTAAACTTCTTATAATAACATACAGTATGAGACTATCTTTTTTATTTAAATTTTTATTAAGAGTTTTCAGATCATTAGAAGATGCCTCCTCCTGTATTACTTCTTTTAGTAGTTCTTCAATGAGCTCAACGTGTTGCTCCATTATGTTGATGGTTTTTGGCCTGTCTCTCTAGTTGGCGGAGATAAGGTACTTGTACCGGTCGATGGTTTCCTAATTCTTGAATTGGCCAAATTTGTTGTTATTGCGGCTTTCTTTTGGTTTTCAACTTTTCCTATATATCTTTGTATTGACGGTCTTATAGGACAATCAGTCATTTCTATATATCTGTTAATTCTATTCTTGAGTATTGTACATTTTTCAGTATCATTAGCGACATGAAAGTCTAAGTTAGTTTTATACTCCGTATTACTGTACACACAGTTAATACATGTGATAGGTTTCGTGTGGTCCTGCACAATTTAAGCAAAATAGCTTATTTTTACATTTGTGAGTACTATGCCCAAATCTTCCACACTTGAGGTATGGTTTAATATTTATTAAATCCCATACCTTACAGCTTTGGTATCCAACAAAAATTCTATTCTGATTCTCCTTTGTATGTTTATATAAATCTCTGGGCACTTCTACTATAATACTTAACTTATTGTTCTTCGTGATATGATTTATGTGTAACATTTTGCACTTTTCTTGATATTCATTAAAATTTCTACTATTAATATATTTTTCTAATTCTTCTTGATTCACATCATAGCATCAACACCGATTATTTTCATTTTTGGAGATTCAATTTTTTCTATGGTTATATTGTAGTCATTTGATAACTTTTTTAAAAGCAATTCAACAGTTGATTTAACACTTTTTTCATTCATACTTTTAATTATGATCTCATTGTCATTGATTGAATTCACATATCTAGTTTGAATATCTTTTTCATCTATTAAATAATTTCACACTTTTTTCTTGAAATCTTTAAGATTCTTGTTTTTCTTACGATTCTCAACTATTATTGAAGGTATTCTTTTATTCTTATTTGGCGGTTTATTTGTAATTGCCTAAGAATATGATTTTTTATTATCATTTATTAATACAAAATCATCCTCATTTTTCTCTTTTTTCAATAATTTTTTTAATAGTTCATTCTTTTCCATTAATTCCTGATTAAAACCCATTAATGCCCATGTCTATCCTAGGATATCTAGAGCAAAAGTAGCTATTGGATGTAGGACAAGGCCTCAAAATAAGTAAAAAAACCAACAAAATTTTTTTTTTTTGCAATTTGTTTAAACAATTATTGTTTAAACAAATTAATAACATATGGTTTTTAAATAAAACTGACAGCGGCAATCGATTCTACGGAAAAAATTACGTAGAAATTAATAGCTTCGTCATTTTACGAAAAGTTAATGGTTTTTGCACAGACATCACAAGACTTCGTATTAGAGTAAATTTAGCTATTTTTTACTGTTTTTTGCAGGCTTATTGCATCGAAAGTATTTGAAAAATATGCAAAATATATAGTTATTCTTTACTAATTTTTTACGGACGATCGATTCCCGCTATCAGATTTCCAAAAAAATAATTTTGCTATAATTTGTTTAAACCATTTTTTTTTAAACAAATTGCAAAAAAAAATTTTTGTTGGTTTTTTACTTATTTTGAGGCCTTGTCCTACATCCAATAGCTATTTTTGCTCTAGATATCCCAGGATAGGCATGGGCATTAATGGGTTAATTACCGAAAAATCTATAGCCGAAGCTGAAAATCGTTAAGTGAAGCTGAACAGAGCTACTATGGCATTTAACAGTGCAACTATGAGGCGTTTCGCCTCAACTCTCCCAGCGCGGCGCGCGAGCGTCAAATCATGCTATTTTCAAGTCGTGTTTAC
>JAYJLV010000056.1:11906036-11921654 GCA_036873485.1 Torymus texanus
TCTTGAGGAAATTCACAGCTTGTACTGGTATCCTAAGTTAAATTCAAAAATACATAATGAAAAGTTGATAGTAAAATAAGGCTGAATAAAGAATAAACAAAGAAGGGTTTATATTTACGTTAAAAAGTGAAATTATACCTCTAGTGGTGAGTTCTTTTCAAGGTTAGTGTTGTTTCTTAATCTGTGTTGTTCTAATAAATCTTGAAAATTAATACGTGGACCTACTTTCGTTATTAAACTTGAAATGATTTCTGTTGGTAGTTTCAATAAGGCAGCTACATCTATTTCATTTTCTATTTATACATAAAGAATACAAATAAATGATGTATAGGTTAAAATAAATTACTTATCTCAGTAAAAGCAATCTAAAAATATTTCTCAGATTATTTATTTTATATACTTAAAACAAAATTTTAACGTGCTTACCTTTAAATTTATTAATAACTTCGTCAGGCATTCTCCACCTACGTAATAGGTTAGACTCGTTTTCGACGCTCATGATACCGATTGACATTGCAATAATTTTTTGTTAATGTTACTATGCTTAACGATTCACATAGCAACCAAAACCGTTGCTCTAGCGATTTTCTATTGCTACGCGAAGCAAGGTAATATGTCGTATGCACGTTCGTTCTTTCAACAAACAATTTTGATTGTAACAGCAATTTATTTCGCTATACAGAACAATTAGAAGTTAGAAATTTAATGAAGTTATCGTAACGATTTCCAAATTGCTATATTGATTGTAAAATTGTTCTGTAGAACAAAAGTATGTTATCACAGCAAACTTTTTGTTTGAACTTACAAACTTTATTGCGTATCTCATTTAACAAACTATGATTCGTTGTCCCGATCATATTATTTTTTACCGTCAATTCCTATGGGATTATCTACAGAAAGAATATATTTCAACATTGCTTCAAATTTATTATGGATATACCTTGAAGCTGATACTGAATCTAAAACTATTAATTCACTAATAGTTCGTGAATCATTCTTCCAGTTATCGCATTACGAATATACTCAGCTAGAGACGACCATATCCATTCACTAGGACTCAAAGTTACAAAAAAGTTGGTGGTTCATATTCTTTCATCATACCACTAAATCACTCCATGCTCGTTTCCAATATGCTTCCGTTCCTCACATTTGAGCAAAAGTAGTTTCCATATTTGATTCTAGTTGGTTTTTCTATAATTGTTCTAAAAGTTCCCTGGCTGTAAATTTACAATGGGGGTTAACAACGTTTCATTTATGAAAAAATCCAGCACTTATTATATATTAAGTCTGAATTGAGGGTGTTTAGAAATTAGTAGTGATCTAATAAAATCATATTCTCTTAATCTTACAAGTCTTTGTTCGTGCTGTCCCGAGATACCAAAATAATATAGATCAGGAAAACATTTTAAATCTAAATCCTGACCGCGAACATCTAGAGCTGTACCATATATTTTCAACATTTATTATAATTTTGTATCAATATTGTTGATTTTCTTATCATGTAAAGGATAAATAGAATATTGCTCATAAAACGGGTCTAATTCATATTTTTGAGTCAATAAAGCAGCTAATGGCAAATTCATTATTTTCATTTCCATTATCACCTTATTGACTATTTCGTCAGTATTTTCAAAATTCTCTAGATACTGTAATTCTAAACCTTGAAGAGTATTCAAAATTTGTACGGGAGAAGAAATAATTATTTTAGCATAATGCGGGGTTCCAATATTTAAGCCAATGTAAAGCACTACATATTTTTTTAATGCCAACATAATCCTCCCAAATAATTTTCCCTTTTGATGGGTTACTCCAAATCAAAATAAAGATTTTGTGATTAGTACTCAGAGGATCAGTATCTGCACAGATTTTTCCAGCTGAGAGAAGAGGCGGAAGTCATCTGCAAGAAGAACGAGATTGACATCGAAATCAGGGACATCGAGGAGACAACCACCGCTAAGGAAGTCCATGCGGCACTGGTAGAAGCGAGCAGGGGAAGTCCTTACATAGCGTCTGGTGCTGATAAGCCCCTGCGGGAAGCGTATGGAAAAACCCAGGTCGCCTTCGTCAGACTGCCAGCAGAAACTGCTCGGAGTATTATGGGCGCAACGGATAAAATCAGAATAGGACTAGTGAACTGCTCCGTTCGAGAAGTTAATCGACCTCTCAGATGCTACAAGTGTTGGCACGTGGGGCACATGGCGAGCCAATTCAAGAGTGACATCGACCGATCCGAGCTCTGCATCAAGTGTGGTACCGCAGGTCACAAAGTCGTCCAGTGCAAAAATGAAGCAAGGTGTGTCCTGTACATTGAAAAAGTAAAGCTAGACAACTGCGACCACGTAGCGGGTAGTTACGGAGGAAACGCAAAGACCAAATAACAGAAGAAGATGAGAATAATGCAGCAAAATATCAACCACTGCGAAGCAGCACAGGATCTCCTGATGAAAACTGTGTCTGAAGTGAAGCCGGATTTGCTACTGATATCCGAGCCATACGGGAAACCCGAAAACCCGCAATGGGTATTTGACGCCACCGGGAAAGCTGCCATCTGGTTCTGCAATAACCTCCCGTTCCAGTATAACATCGATAACACGCAACGTGGATATGTGAGAGCGAAGCTAGGGATCATCCATTTCTTCAGTTGCTATGCACCACCGAGCAAAGACATTAATGAGTTTATGGACTTTCTCGATAGGCTGACCGATGACGTCAAGAAGTCCCGTAGTCATTGCGGGAGACTTCAATGCGTGGCCGGTCGACTGGGGGAGTAAGGAGATAAATAGCAAAGGCCACGCGCTGCTAGAAGCATTCACCAGGCTGGACGTAATGGTACTGAATTCAGGGAACAAGTGAACCTTCGAGAAAGGAGGCAAGGGCTCAATCGTGGACCGCACCTTCGTTAGTTCTTGCCTCGTCTCAGATAACAAGACATGGGCGGTCACGAATACCTTCCAGCTCAACGACCATCGGCTAATTTATTGGGAGGTGTCAACTGATAGGACAAAGAGGGTGAGGCCAGCAGAAAGGACCAACAAACTAGGATGGAAGGCCAGTACGTTCGACCGCGAGCTGTTTGGGGTAGCACTAGAAAAACGGCCGATTAATGCCAAAGATGCCACTGAGGAAGTGGAAGAAGTCATGAGACGAATCACCAAAGTCTGTGACTACACTATGCCCCGAAAGCGCCATGGGAACCGGCACCTGTCTGTGTACTGGTGGAACGATACGATAGCTGCTCTTCGTAGGGAGTGTATACGAACGGGAAGGAAAGCTAAACGGAATAGAATCGAGCCAAACTACACTGAGCTGGAGAAGAACCACAAAGAAGCCCGAAGCAAGCTTGCCAAGGGAACCAAAAGTAGCAAGAAGCAATTCTGGGAAGAGCTCATTGAGGAAGTCGATGGAGACCCATGGGGTAGATCCTACAAGGTCGTCATGAAGAAGCTGAAGAGCCGGTCAATGTTTTCACCTACGTGCCCGAAGCTGCTGGAAAAAATCGTCACTGTGCTGTTCCCTCGGCAATCCAGCTATGACCATCATACTGAACAGACCGATGAGGCGGAGGTACTAGCGATGAAAATGCAAGAATTGAGGACAGCGTGTTCCAAAGTGAGGTACGCAAAAGCCCCTGGGCTATACGGCATCCCGAAAATCTCGCTTAAAGCGGCCATCGAGGAAGCACCGGAGATGTTTCTCTCGATGTACAACAGATGCTTGAAGGAGGGAATCTTCCCCGCTAAATGGAAACAGCAGAGGCTGGTTCTCCTCCCGAAGGATAAGAAACCACCAGACGAACTATCCTCCTACCGTTCACTCTGCATGCTGGACACCGCTGGAAAAATTTTTGAACTTGAGGAAGATAATATAATAAAAGACATTTTTGGCAAACATATAGATCCTTTTGATAATGACAATAATGATAAAGTCATTTTAGTACCAACAAATATTGATGTATTAAGTTTAAATAACAATATTTTATAAAAATTCTATGGATATTCAAAAGAACAAATTAGTATAGATGCTTGTGACAATGATAATAATAGAGATTTAAGTGATTATTTATCTGATAAATTTTTTAATTCTTTACACCAAATGGTTTACCACCTCATATATTGGTGTTAAAAGTAGGTGCTATAATATTGCTACGAAATTTAAACTTAGCTAATGGTTTATGTAACGAAACTTGTTTAAAAGTTAAAAAACTTATGCAGTATTGTATTTGTGCAGAAATAATTAATGGTAACCAAATTGGTAATATAGTTTTATTGACTCGACAACATCTAAAGAAGAATTTTTATTTGAAATGACAAGACGTCAATTTCGAATCAGATTTAGGTATGCAATGACAGTTAATAAATCTTTTGTAGTCATGGACATTATCAAGAGTAACATGTGAAAAAAATTTTAAGAATCGACATTTGCAATTGTAAAAGTTGTAATATTGAAAAAATATACACAAAAAATGTTGTTCTTTATGAAATATTACATAATGTTTATAAATATACAAATGTATGATATAAAATAACAATGAAATATGCATATAATTAAAATATAAACCTTTCTTTTAATCCCTTTTTTAACCTTTTACTTATCCCTTTACTCAATGTGTATTATATATTATGTGTCACATATTACACACATAGACGACCACAGACCACGGAAGCTTTTTAATATAATAAAAGAAGAAGATATTTATTTTAATATATGCACGAAACAGTGACATTTACTCGGTCGGTAACGGTAGGACTATGACATCCCGTTGAGAAAAATTTTTTACGTGTCGGCATTTCCACCGTGCACATACGAGAGAGTGCATCGGCGACGACGTTGTCCTTGCCTGGAATGTACTGTAACCTGATGTTAAATTGGAGAATGAAATCCAACTACCTCTGCTGTCTGGGTGAAGCCTTGTTGAAGCGCTGCTGAGCTGCATAAATGAACGGGCGATGGTCAGTTCTTATGGTGAATTTCCGTCCCTCTAAGATCTGCTGAAAATGCTTGACAGCGGCGAAGATCGCCAGCAGCTCCCTGTCGTATGTACTGTAGCGCTGCTCCGTGTCGCTCAACTTGCGTGAGTATAGTCCGATAATGCGGCGAACTCCGTCCACCACCTGGTCCAGGCTGGTACCGATTTTCGAGTTGGACGCGTCCGCTGACAGTACGAGCGGTGCTGTGGCAGCCAGGAAGGCTGGGCGAACAGCCTCCTCTGCAATCGGTATCCACGCCACAGGCTTGTTAGAGTGCCTGGGGAAGTCGCGCAGCAGTTCGTGCAGGGGAAGTCGGCGCAGGTGCCGCGCCATCACTGGCCTAGGGTACTCACTGATCTCCTCGACCTTATGCGGTGGCGGCTCGTAGCCGCCACTGGGGAGCCTAAAACTGAGAAAGTCAATCGAGACTTTGCCAAACTCGCACTTGGCGCGCCTTGTGCAGCGTCTGAAACAGCTGCCGTATGTGCTGGAGGTGTAGCAGGCAGTCCATGAACCGCTGGAACGTCTGCGACGCGTTGCGGAGGCCCAGTGGCATGCCCACGAACTCAAAGAGCCAGAATGGCGTCGTGACGGCTGTCTTTCCCACGTCCTCGGGGTCCACCGGGATTTGATAGTATACCCGGTGCAGGTCGGTCTTAGAGAAGACCGTGCCACCATAGCATCCTTGCAGCAGATACTCGATTACTGACAGCGCGTAGAGATCTGGCGTTGTGCACACGTTGAGCCTGCGGTAGTCGCCCATCGCACGCCATCCTGAGAGTTGCTTCGGCACCACGTGCAGCGGACTTGCCCACTCGCTGTAGGACGGACGTGCTACTCCGCGCCTGAAATAAGCGTCGAACTGGATCTTCGCTGCTGCTAAACGCTCGTCGCATAGCCTGCGGGAGGCGCCCACACACAGGTAGCCCGAACAAGGGTATGCGGTGTTGTACCGGTGTTCCATCCAGGATCGCTGCTGCTGCCGAGGGGACGGCCAATGCTGCAAATTGCGCCAGCAGACGTGAAATACACGTGCCTACTGCCCCCTGTGGCACATTCGCGCGAGCCACTGCCGCTACAGAGTGCACTGCTGTAGACAGCGACTCACCCGGTGTGGACACCGACATTCTGTTGTCTTCGCAAAAGAATTATTTGTTCGTTGTCTAACTATATTGCAAGATAAGAATGACTATTCCATTTTTTCTATTTTTTTTTATGAACTAACGCTGACTCAGATAAATTTAGTCCTACATCAGTTATTAAGGTACTGGTACGCTCTCTTGTTTCAAAGTGTCTTACATAGTCAATAATTATTGAATCAGGATTATTTTGCAACACGATAATTGCTTCATTTAACGCAAAGTGTTATTAACTGGGGTATTTCACGCACAGTGGATGAAAAAAAAATCTAATAACAGTAATAAATATTTTTGAAAATTAATTCAATTAAAATATTAGAAATATCAAAAACACATTATATGTAAAAATTTGCACTAATGCTATAGATAATTTATAAAAATTTTCTCATATAATGTGCTATACAAAAAGTTTCAACATTTTGAGTAAAAATCATAAATATTGCTTTTTCTAAAAACATGCAAATTTCATACTAGAATCATACTAGAATCCGCGCAATACATATAGTGTAAACTGCCTATCCGAATAAGGCATTTCTTCAGTAGAACAATATCGCCCGGTATATATACGCCCACATCGTGTCGGTCTAATTGGCCGATCGCCAGAGATGCGCGATCAGCAAATAATGCATCAATGAGGCGACTAAATTCCGCATCGCTGCTTTCACTTGACGGCCGCAGGCGCAAGTACAATCCTGTGGGCCGGTGCGCTATCGGCGCGAGAGACAACAATAAACGGATAATCCCAACAAGGCTCGGGGCCTCTCGCGCTTTTCCGCACTGACCCCTGGCCCTTGGCGAAGTGATCAGGACAATAATAATTTATTGCTCTGTGTAGCGCGCTGCTGTGGCTGACGCGGTATGTGTGTATCGTTAGTGCGGTACCCGAGGCAGTGGTGTAGTAGTGGTAGCACCGCCGGAGAGCTCAGCGCCTCTCCCGCTCATCTAGATCTCTGGGAGGAGTTGGAAGAAGCAGCAGCAGCAACGGCGGCAGCAGCAGCTCGGTTCCTACAAACGGCCTGGGAATCGAACCCGGAACCATCCGACACCGAGCGGCGCGCGCTCGTTTCTCTCTCTCTCTCTCTCTCTCTCTCTTTCTCTTTCCCTTCTTCTCCACCTCCGCTTCTCTTCCTCGTTCGCTCTCGCGCCTTTTCTTCCCCGTATAATCCTTATGAAAGTGCAGCGGCGGTGCGCTCGCGGATTCCCGAAGCGAGCTAGTGCGCAGGCACGCGCTCATCCTCGTGGATCCTCCACGCCAATTTCTGCGAGAGGTCCGTTACGTGGCGCGTGCACACATTTTTCCTCAGTCTCGTTTTCATCTTCCGTTCTAGCCCCGCTACGGGAAAGCGCGCCCGCGCAGATATATTTCTTTCAACTCTTTTCCCGGGATCGCGCTTGCCTCCAAGCTCTGGGGCGCGGCGTGTGCAGCATCATCCCACTTACACTTCCCCCACACAGGCGCGTGCTATCGCTGTTCCTCTTTCTCTCTTTCTCTCTCTCTCTCTCACCCTCTGGGAGCCTATAATTTTTCTATCTGATGTATAAGCCCGATGCAATAATCCAAGCAACTTGTGTGCAAAGCTACAATGAAGCCAGAAATAATCAAACAAGTCTCTCGCTGCTTCTATAATGATAGTGCGAAATAAAATCTTTGTAAAAAATCTGTAAGGTGTTATGTTTGTAAACAACTGATTTACAATAAATGACAATATTATTATTATTATTATTATTATTATTAAGGTGAAAAATTCAGTGTCTGGAGCTGATCACGAAATAGAGACCCTATTTATTTTCAGACGAGTCTATTATCAGAGCTGGCATCTTCACGTAAATATACTTATGAAACTTAATTGCAATAACTCAAACGGCTTTCAACATTGGATTCATCATGTCTTATTTTGGCGGTATCATATCATCGATGTTATCATCAGACTTTAAATATTTCTGGCTATTTTAGAAAAAAATACATTTATACAGTTGGCAAATATTCAAACTCCCACAAAAAACTTTTGAAATCCTCTTGTAACAATTTTAATTTATTGAAAAACTACTAATATTTTAAACAAACGCTGGTTGTTTAAAAACAATATCAAGCGCAACTAAATAGTTTGCGATTTTTCATTAATAGTGTTATTCACACTTTAAAAAATTCTTTTAAAGAATGTTTGTTTTTGCAAAAGGCCACTTTTTTCTGTGAAGCATATTTTTTCTACATCAAACGTTGTTCCGAAAAATTGTTATTTTCACCAGCGGAGTTTGTAATCGAACGATGAAAAAAACAGATTAAAAACCATCGTTTAAGATGGTTGATTTTTTCACCAAATCATGTAAGAACACGGATGACCCGGTCTGCGTAGCAGGGACGACACGATCTCCAAACACGCCGAGGAGTTTACGCCGCCGCGCCGGCGCGCAAGTAATGAATAAGTATCGGCCACAGTGCGCTCCTGAAGTGGTTATAGGATTTAACGTAGCCGCACGTTTCTTCGGGGTGTTTCTTGTTGTCGAAAATAATCTTTTAGCCGTGTGTACGGCGCGCGCGTCCATGTCTAATGGGCTCCAGAGAACAGACAGAAATAGAAAGAGAGAGAGAGATTGGCCGAGCGAACAACGGGATACACAATCGGCCTCGTTTACCTCCGCACGCTCGCGCCACGGCCAAGGCTGCTGCCACTTTTTCTCGCGCTCGCGCGCACTATTCTATTTCGCTCGTCCGTTTCCATTTAAATGTGACGTGCGCCGTACATTTCTCTAGCAAGCCGATCGCAGCGGTCAGCCGCACTGTTCTGCGAGTCAGTCCCATTGTCGGGAATGAGAAGCTCGCTCTTGCTGCGCTAGATCGCACATGCCCTTTGACCCTTATATCCAAAACGGAACTTTGTCATAATGAACTCCGAATCGTGCTTGTATTGATCAATTTTCAAGTGCCAGAAGTAAGCGAATCTTGTCGATAGGATTCAAGTCGTTAATAATTACGTTATATGCGCTATATCATGATTTCATGATATTTCAGGTACAATAATAGGGAATGGAAAAACTGTTTAAATTTATGTTAAATATAGGATTCTAAAATTATTGACATGTGTTGACCAATCGAGGACCGATGCATCAAGCCCAAATAGAAATTATCTTGTTTTGAATGAAGCTAATAAGCAGCGAACAGATTTTACAATAAGCTTAACTTTTAATCACATATATATAATATCAATTCGGTTTGCGTAAACAAAGGTGCAAACAGAAAGGAATAAAAAATATCTTTCTTTTATAGAAAATTAAAAATTTTTTATTTCTTGCGTATTTAAGTCTTTTCAAAGTTAAATGATTACCGTTTTAAAAAGAGGCATTTTTCAAGACTTCTTCCAAAATAAAGCTAAAAATGTCAAGAACTTGCTTTCTTCATATTTTTACATCGAAAAACGTATCACAAAGTTTGGGCCGAATCTGATCTGGAGGCCTGACTCTCTACTAGTAAGCTTAAGTAGAATTCACGAAAATATCTTAAGTTGTGTATCTTATCTGAAAATGTGTAAATTTAGTAAAATCACTAATTCATTTGTAAACATTTATAAAAATGCATAATCTGTCAAATAAAATTAAAGTTGGAATCCCCAGTCTCCATATTTGGATTTTTAAAAATTAATCTTATACATTCTAAGAATATATAAAGTTTAGAAGGCAGTTGTGGTGGAAATCGAAAATATCAAACCTATTGAATTTATAAGTCGCCTGCTAAACTCATAGTAATAATACGATCATCCATCAATTATCCTTATATTTAATATTTCTATGTATATTTAAAAGCAGATTAAAATCTTGCACACCCATTTCAATGTATATATAGCACAGGTCGCTCCTTCAGGTTCGTCTATAACTTGCCTTCGGAGCGCTCCCGCGCTCTTTGATAGAAGAAAAAACCAACAAGTCATATACAATAACAAATCCTCTTTAAATGAATCTCGTAAAGCACATAATTGGATGTATACTCTCTTTTTGCAGAATTTGCGGTGGCTTTTGATAGAGAAGAAGAAAAAACGGCTTCAGCGGAGGGATAATCCCGAGAGAAGAGCAGAAAACGACATGATGGGCTGTACGTGAGGACTTGAAGCACAATGACCCGAATAGAGCACGCGGAGGATCGCGCACGCGCGTGAGAGAAATTTGCAGAGAGTGAGAGAACGGAGCGGAGAAGAAAAAGAAAGAGAAAGAGACAAGAGCGAAATAGAAGCCGCAAGCGGTACACCCGCTCCATGGTGATGGCGTTGCATAAGCGGCAATTTATTGGCGGAATCTACTCTCTCGAGCTCAAGAGCCACGCTTTCTCTCCTTCTTCGCTCTCCTTCATTCTCTCCCTCTCTTTCTCTACTTCGTACTCCCTGATCTTGACAGTTATGACAGAATCTGATATACCGTGATAAGTTGCGCAACTCGTCCGCGCGATCGTGCCCCGACACTGTCAGTACGTTGACTCACGCCCCCTCTCCAATATCGTTTTCCTTTTTCGACGTATTCTTGATTCCGCAAACGCAATTTTTTTTTTATATTTGCGTAAAGTTGCCTTGGATTTTTTTAATTATCCTCCAATTATTTACTTTAGTTTATATCTTTTATTCATTTTCATATATGTTTTTTTATTATTCATTACTATTTGATAGTAAAGCTTTAAACGAAAGTTTTCGTTAACATTCCAATAAGTAAGAATCATCTTTTTTGCGAGAATAAAGTCTAAATAAGAAATCTGTTTTGAGAAAAAAACAACCTATAAGTGGATTTTAATACAATTAAGCACTCAATATTAAGAAGAAATTTTTATATATTAGCTTATTATATATTTTATATATGCTCATCATTAATCTAAAATCTATTTTAACATCAACAAGTTTGATAAAGAGATCTGTATATACATTTTAATTCATACTTTTTTAAAAAGAATCTCGTACCTTTTTCCAAGCGAAAGATATTGTGTAGTTATATTTATTTATTTATATATTTATATATTTATTTATGTGTAAAGTGATCAAGAAGTTATGCAAATGATAAAAAATTTATTCCAAAAACGGAAGAAAAATGTGTTCTTCCCATAGAGGAATATTTTATTTATATCTATAGAAAGCTAAATAGAATAGATAATTATCGAATTGTAAAATCATCTTATTTATAGCATAAACAAATATTATAGTTTAAATCATTTTTTCGTTAATTTTCTTACACTTTTAATCTATCAGATATACACCATTGTTAAATAAAATACTTAGTAATAATTAATTATTTCATCGCTATATGTTTGTAACGGCAAGATAATTTTGGATTTATAATATATGTAATTCTTAAATAACAGTAAATATCGTTAAAACGGTTTCCACTGATTTTTATTTAAAAAAAAAAGCAAGAATTTTTATCATATGATTAATCCAGATGATGAAAACCGAGCAGTCAACATTATTTAGTCTCGTATCAGCTATACTAATTGACACTATAGTTACACGTTCATAATTTTGCCAAGATTTTATATCTTCGGTAATTTCATCTCGATTTCCGTTAAGTCTATGACATTCGCTTTTACGACACTCACTTCATGCTCTAAATATATTAAAATCATCTTTGAATAAATTTTCAAATTTTTCAACTACTTCTCGTTTCTAATACATTCACAAAAATGGTTTCTTAGTTTTAGCAGACAAATCCATTTAAATATTATCTGCTTAATTTTAATATAACGTACTTAATTTTAAATTACGACCATTAAATTTAAATATACACCTGCTTCAGTATAAGTCCTCAATAGTTTACCGTAGGAATAGAATCCGCTAAAATTCGAGATTTTGTTCATAGATTTTGAATATTCTGTTCTATTTTATATATAAATTACTATAAATAAACTATAATTAAAAAAACTACTTTAAAGAATTTTTTTATATTATGAATGCAATTATTCGAAGAAAAAATCGTTTATGTTTTAGCAGCTTCATCTTTAAAGTTTGTCTGCTTATTTATAGTAGAAATCTACTTGACTCTATGTTAAGTAGATTTTTCACTACTATTTAATGGATTCTTCTAACAGTTAGGTTAAACTCTTGTGAGTGTGCCATGTAAAATAAATCAGTTGAATTTACATCGAGATAAGAGGAGTCTTTAAAAGAAAATGATGCGACAACCGATCAACTACTCTGATCCAATATAGAGACAGCAGCTAAAACAAATCAGTTGACAATAGCCCTTAAGGAAAAAGAAATGATGCAAACGATAGCCTTGGAGAAGGACGCATAGAAGGAAAATGGGTCCGCATCAACTGTAAATGACGCTCCTCACTCGAGCATAGAGCAGCAGTATATCTCCCGCGGATTAATTAGTCGACGCTACCGCTCCCGGGCATCAGAAATAAATCTACGCGGCGATAGCGGCCGACTCATGCGCGCGCGCGCGCCACAAATTCAGCGGCCGGCGGCCGATAACGCGCACGGCCCGCAAGCCCCGCCTCGCGCGCTGCCCTCTTATCTACCACTACCGTTCGCGCATGTCCGTGAGCTAAGCACTCTCGCTGGCGCGCTCGCGCCCTATCATTTTCGCTGAAAACGGGGAGCCGTATGACTATACGGTCAAGCTCGAGGGGAGCATGCGCGGTGCGAGCGTGGCTAATGCGCGCCCCGCTCGTCGAAATCTCCGCGCTCTTTCTCTGTCTCTCTCTCTTTCTCCCTGGCGGTGCTGCGCCGGCGCGGGAACGGTAATAAAGATGCATAGGAAATATTCGTGGGATCGATTATAAGTCGCGATAGTCGTCTCTCTCTCTCTCTCTCTCTCTCTCTCTCTCTCTCTCCGCGAGCTCGCGCTTCCATCGTTGCCTGCGCGTCTTAACAGTGAACGTGCGCGTGCGCACACGGACGACTGTAACTATATATACATTGTGGCCTATTGTTTTCCGCGCACCGACGATGCTCGATGTGAACTTTCGGAAGAGAACGAGAGGGACAGAGAGAAGAGGCGAGGAATGCCGAGGATGCGCGAGCGTTGCTGGCTCCCTTGCCAAGAGAGCGGACAGTTATGTCGGGGAGGGAAAAATTTTTCAGATCGAAATAGATACTAATAACTGCGCCGAGCGATATAAGCATAATAGGCGCATTAGGGCTCGCCGTGGTGAACTACGCGCCGCCGTCGGCTTCCGGCTGTGATAAAGCCCCATCGGTGGAATATACACTTTTTGCTAATAGGTGCGTAATTGCGAGCGCGACAAAAAATTAATTTGGCTCAGGACTTAATGGGCGCAGAGATAAGGGCGCCTCAATGGAGAGGTAACCGTTAAGGCGCCGCTTCTTCAACTTGCTAAATCAGATTGCCTATACCCGCGCGTCTACAATTGCGCGTGTAGCCCACAGTGTATTATCAATTTACGTAATCAAATTATCTTTGCTTCTTTAACAATTCGGCTTTTCGGGCGGGATGCAAAAGCTACTTCGGATAAAGGAAGATTAAATATGATTAATAAAAATACTTTCCCTAGAACAAGATTCTAATTACTGGTCAATGCAGCAGGCACTTCTGCCTTTAAATTCTGTAAAAAAATTTCTATTAATATGCATAGAAAAGAAGTGAGACATTATTTTATGGCACTTTTCATTATCCGACTAAATTCAACGTTTGTTTCGCTACATAGAGCAGCTGCATTAAATTTTAACGAATTCAGATGTTACAGATCTACTACTGCGTGCGAGAGCTATTCATTAAAATGCAAACATCATAAACCTAATGAAGAAGACAACAAAAGACGCGTACTTGATCCTGTAAAAATAAACTTTGACATAGGAAAGCGTATCACAGGTAAATAATGCAGTATAGTGCGAAGTGAAGTTCCAATTACTCGTCGTCCGGCAACGGGATTTTCTCAAAGCCGTTCCCGTGAGTCAAGCGCACACGCGCGTACATGTATAGATGTACTGATGTTTGTGCACGCGTGCAGCAACTATGCACACACGTGTGTGATACGCCGGCCCCACTGTCACACGCGCGCGTGCGCCCAACCCGCACGGCTTTGCGCGCATGCAGGCATTTCCTCTCTCCTTCTCGCTCCATCTCTCGCGCGCTCGCACGCGTCCTCGAAATCTTCCGCTTTCAGCCTCAAGGTCGACAAGTTCTCTTGGTTGCATCGCTGCTGCGCCGATGGAGACGCCGCTATTGCTTCGCACTGCTCGTGCAGCTACGAGAAGGAAGGAGAGAAAGAAAGTGCACAGCATACGTGAACGTCTTGTGCGTCGTCACTGCCATGTCTATCCCGATAAGTTCGTGTAAGATTGCTTCTTCGCTGGAGTCTCCATCTATTTCGAAACATGGCAATATCTCTTTTTCAAATTGAGACAATTTTCTTCGTTTATTGTTTTTTTTTTAGATACTAATTGATGAGGCGCAAAAGTTGCGACAATTTACGCGCTTCGGGGAACACACATGATTATTTCAGATGCCTGTATTATAAATTATAGTACGTAAAGAAAAGTTACAGTTTACAAAAATAACTAGAGTGAGTTTATAAGTGTAGTGTCGCGTTGTCTGATAGAGTTGTCCGTGGGAGATGTGAATCTGCATGTGGTGTACTAATGTTTTCACCTGTCTGAGGTTTAAGAAGGAATAAAATAATAAGTGGGCTTATGATAAATGCTAAAGGTTATGCATAGAATGTCTAGTAGTATAGTGTAGGATGAAAGACTTCATTAATTTGGTCATTATCTCGAGAAGTATACAACCTGTTCCGAAATTGTAGGCTTTACTCAACGGAATCGTGTAGAGCGCGAAATTCTGAACCAAAAATTCCTTTATCGTTTTTCGATATGACAAGTAGATTTTTGAGTATCAATATCTCAAAATTGTTTGTTTTCAATAGAAATTGTATATCTTAGTATTTTAAAAAATCTGCAAAAAACAATATCAATAGCTCAGTTCGCAGATGACATTGCATTATATGCTAAGTTCAAGTCGATCAAAAGAGGTAGAGGCTTGATAGAACGAGCGGTTAACATTGTTGGAAAAAATTTAGCGGACCTAGGCCTAGAACTCGCCCCCCATAAAACGATGCTAATTCACTTCAACAATAAAAGAGTTACGCCTGGTAACGTAGAAATTAAAGTTCAAGACTACACAATTAAATCTACCGCGCAGGCACGTTTTCTGGGTATTATTTTCGATATAAGCTAACTTTTCATCCTCAAATCGATTACGTTTCAGCAAGATGTATGAAATCCCTCAACATACTTAAATTCCTTTGCGGCGTTTGGTGGGGATCGGATCCCACAACTCTAATTATTCTCTATAAAAGTCTAATTCGATCAATCATTGACTACGGTGTGTTTATATATTATCCAAGCAGAACCAGCTCGAGAAATAAAATTGAAAATATACAGACTACAGCTTTAAAAATCTCCTTGGGTTATCGTCGAAGCACACCCAATAACATCGTCTTAGCCGAAAGTAAACTCACCACGCTAAACGAACGCAGTAAATATTTATGTAATCGCTATTTATCTAAATCTCTCTCT
>JAYJLV010000056.1:11931861-11944892 GCA_036873485.1 Torymus texanus
CTCACCACTTTCACAAAATACGCTCGAAATGCGAAATTTTCTCTCCTACTTTCACAGGAGAGAAAGGCCCTATTTCAATGAGTTAAGAAAAATCAATTATCTACTTAGTTAATTTAACTTTCATATTTCATTAAGAAGATATTGACTTCCATTCATTAGAAGTGTCAATGCGCCCTATCGTGGGCCAATCAAATTTTACATGTCCATTTCAAATCGACCAATCACAATCATAGGAGGTTGTAACGCTCTGCTGGGGATCAGGGCATAGGTACGCGGGGAATGAGTGCAAAGTATACTAATACACCGATTTACATAAACACTCAACGAATTCTTTATTCAATCAGCTCTTATACTTAAACTAATATAAATATTATGAATTTGGCGCCAGGTACACACGCTGGATGT
Organism: Torymus texanus; assembly: GCA_036873485.1. Taxonomy (NCBI): domain Eukaryota; kingdom Metazoa; phylum Arthropoda; class Insecta; order Hymenoptera; family Torymidae; genus Torymus; species Torymus texanus. Next base: position 11,932,267 of record JAYJLV010000056.1, read on the forward strand.
ACCGAAATCACTAGATATAAAAAATATAAACTTAACCGACTAGCGCTAAAGACTAATTACAAGACGTGAGACGCGCTCCACGACTGGACGCAATACTCTATCGTAGCTTTAGCTACGAGTACTATGTCAAAACTTGAATAGGTTTTCACGAGGTACAAACTATATTTATAATACAATACTTTATTTAGAATTGTATTTTAATTCATTTTTGAGGTGATTTTGGCCTCTATGTGTAAAACCGCCTTAAAAATACCCATCAATATTATAATTCCTAAGAAACTTGTAAATTCGTCGTAAATCAACTCTATACTTTCACCTAACTTTTGTTCTGAATACAAATAAGTTTGATCTACAATATTTTGAATACACTTTTTGCTAAGAAAAGTCAAAAAGTATTGCCAGCATCGCAATTCGGAAGAATGTTCTGAACGAAAACAATTTCTGGTAAATCCTGTTTTTCTCATTTATAATTGGATTTTTGTTTTTTATTTTTGTTTTTTGTATTTGACTGAATTTTCTTATTTTTGGTGCCTCTTTTAGTATTCGCGCTCGTTTTATTAATATTTTTTGTATTCCTGCTATCTTTTTTTTCCTTACAAAAAAAAGATTTTTTTTTTTTTTCATTTCGACTTTTGGTGACATTAAGCGTCGATAGCTGTTTACATTGACACTAGTATCGAACAGTTCTTCAGTTAATAAAGATTCAGTATTTCGTTCATCTTCTGAGAGACCAACCATTGGGATCACGTGCACATCTGCAATCTGCAAATTTTGGTATTTATCCCAGTTAGAAAAGTGCTCGGTATCAGAATCATTCGTCTCACATTCTGAAATTGTACCATTCGGAGGCACCACTACTTCACAATTGCTCCTTGTATTCATTTTGCCTGTACACAAAATCAAAAAATTAATTTATAAATTCCTAAAGAAAGAAAATTACAAAATAAGACTATTAACAAAAAAATTTCGGGTTTAAAACTGGATTGCAAACAGTTTAAAAAAAATAAAAATTTGAAACTCACCGCCAAAATACTGTATCTCACAAAAGCAAAATTTGTACTGTCACATAGTTTTGTGAAGATATTAAACGATGTGCAATTCTTAATTACGCGACAAAAACTAACTGTAGTTATATGATAGTGCATACTCAGTCAAGCAATATTCTTTGTCTTTTTCAAATAGGTAAACATAAAACATTACTCGTACACATTGCGCTCAAGTATATCGATCTTTACTCGTATTCATACATGTATATAAACATAGCCGTTTCCTAAAATGCTGAAAGGCCACAAATAAAGAAAAATTTTGTATATGTTTTCATTAAGACCGTATGTGCCGTGTGAGGAAGATCGAAGGAGAAACATAATACATAATATTCTTGAATAGTTAGTTAGTTAGTTTTTGTGTAAGTGGCTCCAGCTATCGCGTACGGCCATCAACGAGCCGTTGCAAGCGGCGCTTGCGTAGAAATCAGGGCGGTAAATATGAATCTGGTAATGTGAGATTGTGAGGTGCTCTCGATCTGAAACAGGAAAAAGGGGGGGGAAAAATAGGTGAGCCGAGATCTCTCCCTCAGGCCCGGGAAAGAAACCCGGGCCTGGGGGAAAGACACAGCGCTCGAGGTGAGTTAAAGAGGAGATGGAGGGTGGGTTCCAAAAAGAGAACAAGGAACTCAAGGAAAATGGACATGAATTCACCCCGAGGAGAGTAAAGAAAGGCAGGCACGGTGAAGGGAGGTAACTATTTATGGCGGGCGAGGGAACGAAAGAGTTTGGAGCGTTGAACGTCAAACCGAGGGCAAGCCCAAAAGACGTGAGTAAGGTCTTCATCGGCTTCGCCGAAGGGACAGAGAGGGGAGTCAGCTAGGTTTTTATTGACTATAGACGAGGTTATAGTGGTTACTGCGCATTCTGCAGAAGGTGGTAATGGCAGCTCTATCGAGAATAAGGGAGTGGAACCAGGATTTGGGGGATGAGAGGCGGAAAATTGAAAAGTATTGACAACCGGTGTTGTTTCGGTGGAATGATTTAGAATTAAATTAGAGCTATATTTTTAATCGTTTAAAATAAAATCGGTTAATGGTCCCCGAAAAAGTATATACCATTCGATGGACTTTGTTCAACCACGGATTTCTCTTCTCAATACTATAAACAACGAGAACAACCAGGTTTTATAGGTGTGCTAAAAAAAAAAATGTTGAAATATCCATTTTTCGGGTTTCGTTGTAGATTTCGTGAGATTTGTACATATATACATGTGTTAGATCTTAGAAGTGAATAATAAGAATGATACTGTGCAGCAACGCACTTGCATTCGCGCAGAAGACAATTGAACTAGCTCAAAAATACCAGTGGTTGGTACAGGACTTACATAAGATAAGCGAGTGTCTACATAGCGTCTCATGTTTCATGTCTCTTGTCCCTTGTCTCAAGCAGGAAAAAAATCGTTGTCTGACATCTAGCATACTCGTGACTCTTTGCAATAGATTAACATACTGAAATTCTGCCATGGATCACGAGTATGCTAGATATCGGACAACGATTTTTTTTCCGCTTGAGACATGAGACTGGAGATATGACACATGAGACGCTATTATGTGGACAGTCGCTAAGAGATATAATGACCGAGGCACGCACTTCCTCACCATCGGTGGAAACAGTCAGACGTTGATATTCTGCCTTATCAACAGTTTTCGATCGATACAACAGCCTCCCACGCATACTTGGCGTAGCTGACATTCTCCTCAACCGATGGCAGCTCTTCGGTCTCGAAAATGGCGTGCGGTCAATAGACGGCTTGCGCTCGCGGACAAGAAAGCGCCACCCCGAAGCCGCCATCGATAGTGTCGGCTCTCGCTCTCACACATGCGCCTACGCACACAGTCATAGGGCGCTGCTGGCAGTTCTGAAAGACAGAGAGGGAGAATGGAAATAAGCTCGTCTCGCTCCATCTCTCCTTCGCCGCTCCGCGCATACACTGACGTTGCACAGTGCTATCTCGCCGCCGAGCGCGTGCAAGAGAGAGGAATGCATCCGGCGGCAGTTACGCGCGGAGCAAAGTAGCCCGGATTCGTAAACTCTCGTCAGCCGTGAGTAAGGAGAAGAGAAAGCGCTCGCGCGCGCGCCTCGGGGACATAGTGGGACAGGCGCAGACAGAGAACAGCAGCAACGGCAGTGTCGTCGACGTTGTCGTCCTCGTGCAGAGTGCGCCTGTGCACCAGTGCGGGGGGAGGAGAGACGCGCGTGTCTGTGACTGTGTGGGTGCGTGCGCGCGCGAGCGGGCGGACGAGCAGCAGCAAGGCGTCGTGACAGTAGTGCGCCAGGATGCGCGAGGGGCTCGCGGCCCTCCGAGGCCCTTACGCTCCGCTCGTAGTTGACGTCTGAGTAGCCGTCCCTGGGACGCGGAGGCTCGCGAAAGTGGTGCAACGAAGCTGGCCCTACTAGTGCGCGTGTGCTGTGACGAGGATGACTGTGGATCGCTGCTGTAGGTGCAGTAACGCCTAACGGGAGCAGCAGCAGCAGCACAGCAGCCGCCGCTTCGTCGGGAGCGAAGAGAAACGCGAGCGAGCGTGACCGCCGCGGGCGGTTCACCGCAGACACGGCATCGACACGCATCAGAAACGGTGGCAAGGCTGCCCAGCGCAGCGCAAGCAAAATGGCTTCGGGCGATAATGTGGACGTGATCGAGATCGTGGAGAGCAACATCGGCCACAGACGCGACCGTTCCCCCGCCCGGGACCACGGGGCCGACGATTCCGGTGATGAAGACCGTGAGTACATGTATTCCTTTCTCACTTTCCCCATCTCTCTCTGTCTCTCTCGCTCGCTCTCCCCCTCTCTCTCTCTCTCTCGCTCTCTCTCGCTCTTGAGTTGCGCCCGGGAGACTCGTACTCTCTCCATCTCTCGGTTTACCCTCCGTTATGGGGCTTCTCTGCTCCGCGATTATCGAGAAGGGAGGTACACTCGATCGAACATAACCTCACGCATATCACCTCGTCTCCTCGATGGTCACAGGCCCAGCGCCAGCCATTGCCCCAATATAGCCGCTCTCTCTCTCTCAGTCCCGCTGCTTTCCCATCACCGCAGACAATAAAACTCCTCTCTTCTTTGCAGCAGAGCGCGTTGTGCATATACTCTCATAGGCGTATGTAATATAGGTAGCTCACGCGAGGGCATTTAAACGGCGAGTTCCCCAAAGCAGAAGAGAAGCCATCGGTTTTTGGAGTGTACTTTTGTTATTACTCTGCGCCACCGCTTTATTTAGACCCCGTTCCTTTCGAGGCGACGGATTCCAGATGCGTGCGTGAACATAAAAGTATGCGTGAGCGAACAGAGGCCGTCGAGCGCGAACAAGACGAGACTCTCACTTTGACGTCATGAATGTGTGTATACTTACGTATACGCTCACGGTACATATACGTACGTGCGTGCGTCGGGTTCTCGGAAAAAGAACGGGCGAGTAATATAAGAGAATTTTGACAGCTGATGGGTGGTACCCCTCTGTTCCATTATCCTCCACGAGTAGTAAGCCCTAAAAACGGTTGAGGTGCCCCCTACCTTCGTGCGCGCGTCTCAATTTCCCGACTGCCCGATTCCAGTGGGAGTATGGAAAGAAAAATTATTTATTTAATGAAACAAATTAATTAAGCTCATGTTTATGATTTTTCTATCAATAGAATTAAGCTAAATTATACTTTACATAGATTTCAAACATTATTGCTTTTTAATCGAAAGCTGGAAAATCATGATTTTTATTTTATTTTTTTTTTCTCCTCAATACTTAAAAACTTAAACATTTTGTCTAATCATTTTTCTTTCTGTAACGATTGAAGCATATTTACAATCGTAAATGCATGCAAAAATAGTCATCTCATGAAATTTGTCTTTGAGATAGCTATATGAATGCAGAAATGAATAAAAGCTTGTGGGTATTTGAAAATCATTTTTTACATTTTCAGATAAATCTACAATAGGAGATAAGTTTGCAGCACTTGATGTAAGTATATTTAATAATTGTAGATATCTTAGCTAATTTTGTTAAAACATTCTGCATGCAGTCATAAAATTACAATGAACTTCTTTCATTATGTATCAATATTCTTTCATTATATCAAGTGATAGATGACAACTATTTGTTCCATAGGATCCAATCAGCTGATAATATAATGTCAATCTTCATCTATTTTTGTATTTTAAAAACTGTTTTTAATAATTTACACTAATTTCTTTTTAACTCTAATGGAAAATCCTACAATCTTTTTATTTGGGACAAATTTTATCAAGTCCAATATACAAACTTAATATTATGAGTAATGTCATGATTTTATCATTCAGACATAGACATATCTCAATAATGATTCATCAGTAGTTCAAACAAATATTTGTAGATTTTCCAATACATAATCATGTCTGCACTACTAGGAATTAATGCTATTGTAACATAATATTTGATGCTTAATTTAAAAAAAAAAGAATTAACTACAAACTGTGTCAGCTCAGAGACCTCTAAATGAACGATATAAGTGCATTCTTAGGCCATTGTCACATTCAAGGTCCCTTGTTCTACTTTCTAGTACCATGTGTGTGTGAGTGCATCAATGGCTACTACTTTTTCCTTTATTCATCAGAAGTGATATTCTTGCTTATCTTAATTCTGTTCAGAATTTCAATGAGCAAGTGTGTATGGGTGTGTGGGTGGGTGCATGCATGCTCATATTGGTGTGTGTATGTGTGTGACTAAATTTTCTTAAAATATCATTTGATGCTGTTTAAAAAAAGGTTATGTTTGATATATGAAAATTTTTTAATTTTACATAATTGAATTAATCAAGACTAATTCCTGAAAACTTCTATTATCTGTAAATACTTCTGTATGTATCAATGACAATAGCAATGCTTTTATATACTGAGTCATCAAAGATCTGTTGATAAACAAGTTAATTTAATAGATGATCTAATTAAATATTCTGCTAGATTACTATCTATATACATAATTTTGTATATATGATTCACTGATATTTTTATTTCTCTTCCTAAATTTATAGGTATATTCTCATTCTACTTGTATTTTCTATATGATAACAATGTTTGCATATCAAACAAATGCATAACTTGTCAATTGAATATTGATAGTTTCATAAAATTTAACCTGTGTAAATATTTTTAACAAATCTATGATATTTGACCATTAACATGTTTCATATTATTTAATTATTTGTAACTGGTGTTTATATAAATTTAAATATTTCCGTATTGCATGAGATGGATTATTTTACACAAAAATAATTTTTTATGAAAATAAAAATTCAGAATACAAAAAAAAAGTTGTCATATTCTGCTTTTAAGGTAGTTTATTACAGGGAATTAGTTATGGACTGTACTGTTGGACATGACTATAACAGCAACATTTGCAATTGCACTTTTGTAATTATCCTATTCAGGTGCATAGGCAGATTCAATTAGCACTTCCTTTCTTCTTTAATTCTTCTGTTCTTAATACAATAGCATTTTGATCCATTGTATAATAAATTTGTATTGTAACTGTAAGCGAATAAGTGTTATTATATTGTTTCATTAATATAAATTTATTTTTGTTTGTATAGAGTTCAACAGGTCAACATGGCGGCCCTAAATCATCTGCGGGTGTGTCAAGAAACAAATCTGAAAAAGAAAGAAAGATTGGACATCGAAGAGTTGGTGTGGGTGGTGAAATTACCTACAAAAAGGTAATTCTGCATCATAAGACTCATAATGTTCAAAATTATAAATATATTATAATGTATACTCTCTAAAACTATAAAATATTTCAATTTTTACAAATATTTTCAAAGATTCATAAAATAAATAAATTAGAATAAGTGTTAATAATTTCAGTTGATTATCATTTTATTGCTAATTGTTTTGCATCCATTTTTTAACATCATGCAAAATTTTACTTTAAATAATTGAAGAGCTATAAATAAAAGTTGACTCCTTTTCATAAAGCTCTGTAAACTTATATGCACTTGCTTGTAATGTATAGAGTAGTACTCTTTTTAAATTTTAAGAAAAATATTTCTATTTTTTTATATTTCTATTAAATTGAAATATACGATTTAAAAATCATAAACATAAAATCTAAACAATGGATTGGATTTTGATAGATTTGGAAATAATAAATTATTTTAAACGGGTATGCTTATGCTGTAAATTATGTATATAACCTAGTGATAAGTAAACTGCGAGATGTAAAAAAAATTATCTATAATATTTATACCAAAGTTTTTTAAATTGAATTATTTATTTCATGTATTTAAAAACTTAGAAAATATTTTAATATTTTATTTAATTTATATATTTGAAATATTTCTAAATCTTAAATTTTGTAATTTCTTTTTTGTTATTAAGATTCAAACAACACAAATTATGGGATCTATCCAATTGGGTATACAACATGCTATTGGAGGTCTTGCAAGCAAACCAGAACGAGACTTACTGATGCAGGATTTCATGACGGTTGAAACTACAGTTTTTCCAAGTGAAGGCTCAAATCATACACCAGCTCATCATTTTTCTGAGTTTAAGTTTAAAAATTATGCTCCTATTGCATTTCGTTATTTTAGAGATCTTTTTGGCATTCAACCAGATGATTTTTTGGTCAGTAACACAATCAATTACAAATGAATACATATGTTTGTACATAGTTTATAGAGTTGTTTATGAATCATTCTTTCTATTTTAGATGTCTATGTGTAGTGCTTCACTACGTGAATTATCTAATCCTGGTGCTAGTGGAAGTATTTTTTACCTAACTGATGATGATGAATTTATTATTAAAACTGTTCAGCATAAAGAAGGAGAATTTTTACAAACGCTATTGCCTGGTTACTACATGGTAACTTATTTATACCTTACTTATACTTTAAAAACATTATTTGATTTCAAATATTTGAATTTTTTCTTTATTTTAGAATTTAAACCAAAATCCTAGAACATTACTGCCGAAATTTTTTGGTTTATATTGTTATAGATGTAATAGTAAAAATGTTCGACTTATTGCTATGAACAATCTTTTACCATCTGCAGTTAAACTTCATCAAAAGTATGATTTAAAAGGATCAACATATAAAAGAAAAGTATGAATTATTAATTTACAAAGATTTTTATAATTATTTTTCTATTATATTATTTAATTTTATAAAATATTCTTATTTTGATAGGCATCCAAATCAGAAAGAGCAAAAAAATCACCTACATATAAAGATTTGGATTTTATGGAACACCATACAGAGGGTATTTTTCTAGAATCGGATACATACAATGCTTTAATTAAAACTATTCAGCGAGATTGTAGAGTTTTAGAAAGTTTTAAAATCATGGATTATTCATTGTTACTTGGAATACATAATCTTGATCAAGCTGCAAGAGAAAAATCTGTAAGAAAATAAATTTTTTAATTCGTATGAAATAATGTTTGGCAATGACTAGATTTTCATTTATTATGTCTGTACAGGAGCAGAGATTGTCAACAAGCGCAGAAGAGGATGGTGCAGAGTCTGGACCTGATAGTGGGCAAACTGATAGAGAACGAGAGAGGGAAGATAGAGCAGGAGCTGCAGCTCTTAATAGATCTCGTAGTATAAATAGGCAAAGGCTGGTAGCTCACAGTACAGCTATGGAAAGCATTCAGGCTGAAAGTGAGCCAATTGATGAGGAAGATGATGTTCCGTGAGTACCATAAACGGTTTCTTTTATTTTTAATCTAACAAATAATTAATTTTGGTGTTTGGCAGTTCTACTACTAACTTGACTAATAATTAATCGTGTGACTTTTCTTAATAAATACCTGTTCCTAGCAGTCCGGGTGGTATTCCAGCAAGGAATGCACGAGGCGAACGTCTCCTTCTCTTTATTGGTATCATTGATATTCTTCAAAGTTACAGACTGAAGAAAAAACTTGAGCACACATGGAAGTCGATGATTCACGATGGCGTAAGTGTGGTCGCTATATAATATAAAATATATAGTATAAAACGATGTTCTATTAAGTTTTCGACGATCATTGTGTTTTTTAGGATACGGTATCCGTGCATCGACCCGGCTTTTATGCTGAGCGCTTCCAAAGTTTTATGGCAAAAACGGTCTTCAAAAAGATACCTTCACGTAAGTACCATCCGAATCAACCACTAGTAGCACACTTGACCTCAATGCTAGTACTCAACAAAGCCCATTCCTAATGACTTTACGCGACATTTGTTAACATTCAAGTGTCTGAAATATTGTGATGGCAATTACATTGAGTTACAGTACATGTTACATTTGTTTACCGCATAATCGAAATTATTAGTTTAAAAGAAAACGGTACTGTTACTTAATGAAGCGCATTTATTGTTAGTGAACAATATATAATGACATAGGTATTAATAGCAAACTAGTTACGTTATACGACGAACGGAGAAGAAATTTCCTTGCGGGTAAATATATAGTAGGTAATGTGTAACTTGTACTAAAAACAAAAAGAGCACAGTATGCTGTAAGCTAGAAATATATTTTTTAACATTGTTTTCAACGCTATTTTATGCGCCGCGATCAGTGTCTGTGATTTATCAAAATATCATTATTCTGGTAGAAAGATTCTTTAGCAAACTTTTCTGAAAATCAAAAAATTTCAACAAAAAATTTCATTTGGAACTGAAATTTGTGTAACTTTTAAAGATATTGTGTATTAAAATGATATTTTTCAAAAATGAGCATATTGAAAAAGAAATATTCGATTTTTTATTTTTATATCTGCTAAATTTCAAATTCAATTGATATTTTTTAAATTGCTGTGATATGAATTTAGACTAAATATTATTTTAAGGCAAATTTTAAATAATTTTTCTACCAGATCATATTATTGCTATAATTTCTCATTTTTCATGTTTTATACGCGTTTAAGAAAAACAAATTTCATACACTATAACAATAAGATGAGGTTATTGACTGTTGAATGCGAAACAATGATGCGAGAAACCATATAATTGACATGAGACATAATGGTGTACTTCGTTTGTCTTATATATAAGAATATTTTAATATGATTTTCATCATTGTTTTATGTTTTTACACATTATTAAAATATTTAAGTTTACTTTTCACTTTAGTATACTTAACAACTAATTACACAAAATCATCCAATTGTTCAGTAAGCTACTTTACTTTATTACGCAATTGAACATTGGCTCTAGATTAATTTTTGTAAAATGTCAATTTAAACGAAATTAATTTTTTTACATTACTTGTAATTATAACGTACTATTGTACAAAGTCTGGTGTCCACGAGAATAGCTGAGTATTTTGTACAATCTAGGGTAAATAAATTATTATTATAAAATCATAATTATTATTATGTTACATAGGATAATGCAATTTAAAATATGCCAATCTATAAAAGACTTATGTAAACATAACTAATAATTAGTATAGTTTATACATATATTTGTATATTAACAATATTATTAGATAATATATGGAATGATTTTGACTCTTAGAATAACAATTTTCTTGCCATAATAAAAATGAAAGTATCAAATATATGAGTGATTGTTAAAAACCAAATGGTTACACTTAAAAGACTAATTCATTTTTTCAAATTCACAAAGAAATTTATCTAGTCGTATTTTGAATTATGAAATGAAAACTTTACCTAATTGCTCCTTTGCACATACGTAAAACTCGCATTCATAAATATTTTAATAAATACAAAATAATGGAATCTTAACATACAAATTTTATTATTTGCAATATCTCAATACATATTATCAATGCAATATTTTCGTGCAAAATATATTACTGTCTACACAATTGCTCTCTATAATATACAAGTAACTAATCAACAATTTAATAGATTTTACTTCAATATTAGCCATTTGAAAGCCGAAGTTACATCAACATTAGCAATTTGAAATAAAATAAATGTAGTAGTAAACAATAAAAGTAGAAAATTTGACGTTAAATATTTTTTCACTAAAATTATCTTTCATGTTCCTATTATCTATAAAAAGCAGTACACACAAATAAAATTTTTGAGGTACAATTGATAAGCGTAGTTCTTAACAGAAAGACAAAGGGAAGCTGAAAATATGACGCACACAAGTGACACTAGACAAGGAAAAAGCGTCATTTAAAATTCATAATGTTTGAGATTTCTCGGCACAGACGACACCCGCCGTGATAGCTTTACACTTATCTACCACTGTGACGTAAAAGATAGCGGAAAATAAAAATAAATAACACAACGACGCATTTTGCATATGACGAAACAATAACGTTTTTCTTACATCTTAACTGCATTTAGGATATTATAATATAAAACTAGAAAAGAACTTTTTATAGCGCGATGATACGCACGATATGTGAATATATATATTTATTGAATCAAAACAGCTTTTTGATGTATTTCTCGTTTATTAACATAAATGGAAACTACGAAAAAAAAGAAGCGACGATTAAAACGTTGTATTTTATACGTAGACTTGGAAGATTATTAAACATGCTGTGATTATGGACGTCATTTGTTGTTTTGCTATTTCATTCTAAGGTGAACAAAACAATACTGCACTTAATCCGAGCCTCGCACACATCCGTCTGTTGATTATACTAATATAAAAATACTTAAAGTGGTAGTTAAACTTGGAACGTGTATAAAACTATGCTAATAAAAATTAGGTGTAGAATTGAATAAATTTTTTTATGACGCGACTCTTGAGCATTGTAAACTTTGATTTTTCGTCGACCAGTGGAAGTAGATTATAACTCGATTTCTTAATTTGTAGATAAAGAATCCGATGGAATGAGTTTTATTTTTCAGCACACTTTTTAAAGTATTCGGATGATTTTATTTTTTTATAAAGCATTAAAAATAAATTTATTGTAAAGCTACTTCCATCGGATTTTTACGACGAAAAAATATGGTAATAGTAGGAGAATAGTAAATAGCAGATAAAGTAGATTAGAATATTTTTTTATTGTTGTTGAAATATTCAGCTATTGAAACAATGTGGACACCAATGTACATACAAATATTTTTTCAATAAACATTTGCTCTGTTGACAAACTTACATTTCATTTTATACCAGACCTGTCTCCAACATGCAGACATTCAATCCACTTACTTTAAAATTTATATATATAAACCATCTGTCCCACTGTAATTATACTGTAGTAACAAAATACATTTTTGACACTATGAAAAGAAAAAACTATGGATTTTAAAAGTTATTGGACTATGTCTAATCTTTGAACTATATGTAGATCATGTTCAGTCAGCCATAGTGAGTCTTTAACATTGACAGATAACTAATACAAAAAAAATCAGTTTCTTCTTTTTATTTTGTTTTACTTCACGTATACTTCACAATAAATCTTGTATAAAAGAAACTTTTGTATAGTTGTTTAAATGTCTTACAAATGCAAAATGTAGCTAATTAAAATTACTCATAAAAATGATACCTAAAGAACATACTAATACTTGCAAAGTAAAATTTTATCAGCTACTTGTTATACATATGCGTATTCCTCCGTTATATTTTTGTATACCTTCCTCTCTATCTATATATTTCTACTTTCTTATGTACTTTGACGCGATGTACACGTGGTGATACATTA
>JAYJLV010000056.1:11945819-11968788 GCA_036873485.1 Torymus texanus
CGATCCCGAAAACCCTTGTATAACCTATGAGTTTCAAAATTCATGTACAAGAAAAATGTGCCCCTGAAAGGGTTAAGCTGTAGTGCTTTATTATTTAATTAATTATTCGGTAAAATTAGTCCCAGTTCTAGTATTGGGACATGAAGATATCCTATGTAATATTCATTTTTTTCTCCTTTGTACATTTTTTTATTTCTTTAAATGGCTTCACATATCAACCACGTTTAGCATTCTCAATGAGTTACTTGCTTGTGCTAGTTATTACTTTATGTTTATGTAACCCTTCACTTATACACGTGTATGCGACTTTTAAAACATTTAATTTTTACTAGGAGTGTAAACTATTTTTACGCGATTGTTGCGGACAATTTAAACTTGTACTTAGTCACACTTCGTAATGAATGTTTACTTCTGTATACTGTTATGATAAAAGATTAAATTTTAAATTTAATTATATTCTAGTCGTATTTGAGAAAACATAGTTGAAAATTACTGTACTTACTAAATGAAAAAATTAAATTTACATTTCATCGTGGTCAAAATAACTTCAAATAAATGAAATTATTTAAGTGATATTTAATAAATATTACAACGAATTATGTATAAGAAATATCTGCAACAATTACGTAATGATAACGTAAGATAGTATTGATTACATTCGATATACCCTACATGACGAACTCGAAACGTATGATTTTCCTATTATTTATTCCGTTATTGCACGAATGTTGACAGGTATAATTGATATAGGTGGACAACTAACTATTTCAATTCAGAATTAGTAATAATGAATTCATATCTTCGTTTAGAATAATATCACTGCAAAAAAATTAATAAACAAACTATAAATGGGACATCATGCTTTCATTTTTGCAAACGAAAAAGTTTTATTGACATGTTTTTCATTTTTTAATTAAAACCTTATACCTATTAATAATTAAATCTGCGTGACAGTTTGGTTTTTAATTAATACATTTTTATATCCCTAGTTTTAGATAACTGTACTAGCTTTTTATCTGAATATATTTCTCATTAAAATAGATTTCCAGTCACCAATTTTGATATATTAGTATTGATCAATCCCTAGAACCTGCGTTGTTGTTTCTCCGCAGTGAAATTTTTACATCCTGTTTTACACAATAAATTTGGCCACAGATTTTTGCTTTTTTTAATACAATTTATTATATATTCGCTTTATTGTAAATTTCAATATTTATTTTTAAAGTATTTAAACTTTAGGATCTAAATCAAAAAAGTCGAAAAAATCGAGGCAACAAAAAGTTAAGAGCTGCGATTTGAAGAATTGGGATAAAGGTCTGTTGTTGTATTCAAATATTGCTCTTGCAATTGAATCGTATGTGAAAACCATTTTTTCTGGACGGCATGCAAATGTCGCGTACATTGCTTTTAACAACCCCCATTCACTGAATCCCGAAGTACGTTAAAAATACAAAGATCAAAATGAATTAATAAAGAACAGTCAAAATTAGATCTATTAACGTTGGTCGCATAAACATCAAATATATGTATTTGAAAATTTTCAATGCAACGGAAAACAACCGTTTAAAGGCCCGATAAATTCGATTTAAATAATTTTAAAGTTGATGTATTCTTTGATGATAATAATGTGTCATCACTATATAACACAGTTTTTTTTCTTCAATAGGTCCTATTATAAATAAACGTAACAATTTAATAATTAAATTGCACTATTCTTACTTCATATAGTGCCGTCAATAAATCTTAATTATTTTTGACCATGCCTTTATTAATCCATTTTTCTTTATAGATTTTATCTACATTTTAAAATAATTCATCTTGTGCATTCTTTGTACTTTTATTTTTTAATACAAATCTATATTATCAATTAAATAAATCAGTAATTAAAATACAGTTTGTATACTAATATCAATATAATATCTATGTACAATTCTATTAAGTAGACATTCTTCTAATTCACGCTTTTGTTTTTATTTTTAAATAAACTTTTAACATAATTACCATTGCACTAAAATACAGTGTTAATTGGTTGAATTCGCTACGACGATGTGTAGAAACCTGATTAGTTTAACAAATTATCTCTTGTAATATAATACTGTAAAGAATAATAGTGGACGACTAAATGATAAGATATTGCATATAAAATGCATTAAAAATTTGTTTTCCAATGTAGTGCCGTAATAGAATTAGTATCTATTTTTATATTAGTTATTTAAGAAAAAATAAAACTAACTAGGGGAATGCATTTTTTTACGAATTCGACATAAGCATTTGGATAAATTTTGAATATGATAATATGAAGAAAAATGGACAAGCTTCGCCGAAACGAGTTGATCTCTCAGTGCGTACAGTTTAACGTAAACTTCATATTTTTACATCTAGAAACTTATCCCAAGTTATGAGCTGAATTCGTGATCACAATACCAAAAACTTTTTTCTTAATCAATATATTAATTTTATCTCATTATTTTAAACATAATAGTGAAGAAAATAAATTTTCCCCACATAAGTTACCAAAATAACATAACTTTTGTCACTATCACTGAGTTTAAAAAGTTACGCTTATTACTTATTTTTCTATTTTATGAATTATTATTTATAGCATTAAAACAACTAATGAAATTTTTACAAATTGCAGTTTAAATATTCGTTAGCCTTTTCAATTTTTCAATTGATTTTTTGCATTATAATACAAATGACGTTTACGATTGTGAGAGATTGCTTTTCTTCGACCTGTATATGCAATTTTCACAACGGAAGCTTTGCCGTGTCAACTAATATTCAAAAAGTTTATTAAACCTATTATATACATCAATATATCGATTGTCAAATGACAAAAGTATTCAAAATACCGTAAGGAATTAAATAATAAATTTTCAAACTATGTATCCTAGATTAAAAAATTGGTTTGCAATACAGTATAATATTTTACAGTATTACTTTAAGCTATGAGTTGTAAATGTCCAAATGCAAAACATTGCAAATAAGCAAGTTTGATTTTGAAAATAGAAAACTGTTTCTGACTAACAGTGTGCATCATCAATCTAGCTACACGATCGATAAGTGTAGTCGCGATACGATTCCCTCGACCGCGAGAAAGCGATAAAGACCCGGAAATGTCGAAAGGACGCCACTACAACATCTCGAACTTTGTGTTACAGCGCTGAAGCACTCTCCGTCGAAAAGGAAAAGCATCTCAAGGCCGCTGAGGCCGTTGGAAGGCGCGGACTTCGATTCGACAGGTAAGTCGAACAACGCCTGTTTCTCTCACTTCTCCGTCACGTATGTATATGGAACAGTCGAGCCTTTCGATTTATATATACTTTATATATATATATATATATATATATTACACGTATCACGAGCAGAATGCAACGTGCTGCTGCTTTTCGCAAGCCTCTGCGACGTGTAACAACAACTACTATATTTATTTTTTGTCCCGTTGACGAAAGTTATTATTTCTTCACTTTTATTTCGTTACGTCGCCGGCAGTAGATACGCAACAACGTACATACGTTCTTATTTTGACATTTTTTATGTTTTTGACGTATGGTTTACGAGCGCGCGCATTGCTTTTAATGGATGCAAGACGCTACTGTCAATATTAGTAATTGCACAGTTTTCTTGCGCGTAAATTTATATTACGTTATTTCAATAGTATATTTAAAAATATGTCAGATAATAGTAAAATATAAATTTCGAAGCAAAATATTGATGCTTTTGTGTTACAAAATATGTATTTATTTATATCTTTAAAATGAAATTTCATTATTTTGCAGAGGAAAAAATAATTTTTTGTTTTTTATATCTTGTTGTTTATTATCACTAGTTAAAATAGGTTAAGTCCGTCTTCAGAGGCTTACATATAAAGTCCCAGTAATTGCATCAACTTAGAACTCGACAAAATAATGAATATATTTTCTAGATAGAAAAACACGTTACCAAAGAATTATTTTCCATTGTTTCCATAAACAAAATGAAACATAGGTACTCTTACATTAAAAAAAAAAATTATAAAAACATACATTCAATCTTTCACTTTCACAGAAATTGATATTTTATTTACGCACAGGAAAATATTGCAATTTTTTTTATTGTGACAAAGGTTATTTGATCAAAAATTTGATACTGTAAAACTTTACACGTCTATTTCGCTATCAAACTCCCTTTAAATAAACGACCTTTAAAAAGACCAAACATCTTATAAGGCAAACGGAGTCGCGCCAATAGATGCCCCGATCGAAAATCCATTCTCGCCAAAACTACCATTGAAGTACCCGCCTCGAAAACTTTCACCTGCCTGCCATCAGCGAACTACGAAGAGTGAAACGAATACCAAACAATCCAAGAGACTTATTAAACCATTTGTTGTGGTTCTTTCTTCATTATATATTCATACCTGTCATTTCGTCATTTTTAACAACAGTCAAATCATTCATTACTTTACATAATTACTTGTTCCTTTGTCTTTTACCATTAACTTTTCAAATTTATTCTTTTTAACTATCGCAATCACTGCAAAATACTACTCATCCTGTACATACTTTTTTATTTTCATAATCATACATTAATGCACTAATATGTTTTGTGCTGTACTAAAATGAAGGCAGAAAAATTATTGTTGCTAAGAATAATTGTACAATTATTAATTTTGTTCTAACTTAACACTGTAATTATAAAATAGTAATAATTTAAAATTTATGAAATTAAAAATTGGCGTTACTTATTTAAAAATACTATGTGTAGAACTTTTATATGTTTTGGCGATCTTTGTGTACGCGGTCAATTAAAACAATAATTTATCTGTCTCTGCTATTTTCGCCAAAATGGTAATGGCATGGTGTTGTATGTGATGGTTTAGCGGTGACGGCAACTGGCAGCTCGGCTATGCATGCTACTTCACCCACGAAGCCTGGTGAGTTTCGCGCTACATTCATTTAACTGTTATGTGTCGTATGTGTTTGGCATCCTTGAAGTTACAAACTCGAAAACAATCTTGAAATAATAAATGCTCAAACGTATCGCATTTACAAGTAACGCGTCTCCTGATATTCGTTCAGTTTATATTGAGGCTTCGCTAAATACGGATCAGAGCAAACAAATAATCAATGTCTCGTAAAACAATGATAAAATGGAAGTTAATTTTTAGTATACATGAATGCGTTTACATTTTCTAGTATACGTAATACACTTATAAGTCAATATTTCGATTTCAAGATTTTTTTACGAGTCTTTATATCCATAAATGTATTTTGACGTAATTTTTACCCGTGCTATAATTAATTTTTCACTAAAATGAATATGATTTAACGATTAAGAACTATTTACGTTACGATTGCCAAAAAAGAGGGGCCAAACGTAAATAAACTTATCAAAACTAAGTTTTGCTTTTTTTTAAACTAAAATCTATTAATAATATAACGATATAGATTCTCAGACTTAACATTACTATATTATTTTAGATTTTTTTAATTTGATAAGCTTAATAATAATTAAACTAAATATTGTTAAAATAATGCAAACAAGTAACTTTAACCTGTTTGTACATCTATTAAACACTTATGGAATATATACATTTATGGATTTTTCATAAATAAAATTTATCTGAAAAGCATAATTTACATTGAAGTGAAATAGTTCTGCGTGATAAAAGTTTAAGAAGTTAAATTTATTTAAAATAAAATAATCCCATTAATTTAACTATACTGACTGACATTAACTATTTCACTATATTAACTATTTATTCTCAAAGAAGTAGTATTTTCATGAAATCAGTCAATGGTGTACCGAAAAAAAAATTATCAAAAGATAAATATGTTGACTTTTATGTAACTATGTTCCCAGATAAAAAGACTGAAAATATAAAAATATTCGCATATATATTTTGATTTATATCTGCTAATTATACTACTTCTACAGTAAAAGCTATGACATTTGCTAGTAAATGTAATAATGTACTGTTATATATCATATCAGTTTTCAATTATTACTGTAAAGAATAAGTCCGTATAAAATTTATTCTACATTTCATGAGTTTGATAACTTTTCGTGCCTTTAAAAATTCTACAACTTTATATGAATTAATTACATTCATATAAAAGCATTGTCTTGTGCACTACTCTGCACGATTTCCGATCATGTTCACTCACTTTGAATATTTATCATTGCAGTAATTAATAATCTTTTTGAAAAACAGTGTACACTGATAAGGTTTTTAAAATTGGTATGTACGAATGAAATCTAATAAATTCTATTGTAGTGTTATTGTACAATATGTGATTAGCACATATTGTACCACTACATTTTGCCAAAATTTTACAATATAATGGATAAGCATTTTTTTCATTAGGAATTCTAAGATTAATACTCAAATAACTGACAAAATAACACAAAGATTTGCACGCGTAATGCAATAATAAATAATAACTATTTTACATCTGTTTTGTCAATATTTCCTTATCATTACATTGTTCTCGATTCATCTATCATTTCGTCATACACATCATTAGGGTCCACGATAATTTAAACCTTGATAGCTTTTCCACTCAGAATTTCTGACATTAATACCACTTAAAAATCTCATACACTCATATCAACTGTTTTTCGAGGCCGAGTGTCAGGAAAAGAATCTTTTTTCAAGCACTCAAGCAGGTTGTTAGCCCGCGAGTGTTCCTCGAGTGGGATTTCGACTCGCGCTGTTATCAGGGATCCCTGCTCGATATCGGTGTACACTGTTAGCGCGTATCCCTTCCCAGCCGTCGGATCCCACAATATCCGCCCTCTCTGTCTGGGTGTTTCTCACGTAACGACTCTCGTGTTGTCTCTGGGCGCATGCGAACAGTGAGCCCCGGCGCGGGCGAGGCCGCGGCGGCCGCCGGCGCCGGCATAGGCATCTCCTCGAGCTCCGTGCCCATCGCCACCTCGACCCCGGTGAACGCGGCCGCGGGCCCGGTGAGCCCGCCGCCCCTCCAGAGCCACCAGCAGCAGCAGCACGAGCCCGTGGCGGGCAGGGCCAGCCTCGGCAGCAGCAGCGCCGGCGCCCAGTACCCGGCCGTGCTCAAGGGCAGCGCAGCGCGGAGCACGGCCTCGCCGCCCAACCCGAACCTCGTGCCGTCGGGCAAGGTGCCGCCCCCGGTGCCGCCGCGCGGCAGCGTCTCCGCGAGGGGCAAGCCCAGCAGCGGCGAGCGAGGTGATGATGATGACGACGCCGATGAGGAAGTAGACGACGACGGAGCTCGTCGCCTGACGCGCGCTCTCCGCTTGCATGGCCTAGGTCGACCGGCAGCCCCGGTAGTCATGCATGAGACTCTCGCCCCGCCCCGGCAGCCGACGCCGGCCGTACGGCAGCCCCCCTCGCGACCCCCCTTCCCCGCGCGCGACTCCCTCGGCATCGGCCCCCTGCCCGAGGAGCTCAGGACGCACCGCAGGAGCACCGAGTACGTGCAGTACGGCCCGCCGCGGCCCAGCCTCCCCGAGGACGAGGACCCCGACGAGTTCGTCAGCGTCGAGCGGCTCGACGGCTCCTACGTCATCCGCACCAGCCCGTACCCCTTCAGGCCCGAGCGGGGCCGGCGGCGCGCGAGCAGGGGCCGCGCGGACAGCGCCAGCCCGCAGCTCTCGCCGCGCTCCGACGCGTCGCGGCTGACCCCGGGCCCGCGGCCGGACGGCTACACGCCCGCGATCAGCATGCCCAAGTTCACGTACTTCATCAACCCGGCGGGCAACCCCGAGCTCATGAACTGGAAGATGTCGCGGAGGGACAAGAAGCACTCGGAGACCTACTCCGAGAGGACGCGGAGGATGCGGGAGGAGCAGCGCCGCGAGGAGACCGGGACGGGCTGCCCGGGCGCGCCGCAGCCGCGGCTCGACACCTCGAGGACGGAGCGACTCAGCGTCACGGAGAGCCTGTCGCGGGCCGCGAGCGGCGGCGGCCTGCTGAAGATGATCCGCGTGAAGTACAGTCAGAGGAAGAAGCTGAGCCCGCTGCCGACGCTGAGGAGGCGCCTGGCCGACCGGACCGCCTGGCTGAGAGCTCCCGTGGGGGCGGAGACCGCGGCGTCGACGCCTTGCGCCTCGCCGACTCGGGCGGCCCCAGCTCGCGCGCCGACGGATCTGTCGGCTGGCCGCACGTTCCTGGGCCACGCCTATCCCGAGTGGGGCAAGAGAATCTTCAGCCGGCGCGACAGCTCGAACCCGAACGTGATTAAGCCTCCGAGTGACCAATATCCGGAACCGTTGAACGCGTCCTCGTCCGGCGAGCGGTGCCTGGACGACCAGTCGGAAAGTCGCGGCAATCGGGCTACCTACCGGAACTCCTCATTCTTGCATGGCTATTCGAAGAAGTGATCCTATGACTTTTATGACTCGGTTGACGACGATTCGAATTTTTACATTTGGACAAATCTGTTGAAACTTACTTCATCGCTGGTACACTTATATCTATGTGCCATTAAAATAAATTTAGATCGAGCAGATTTTTCCTTCTGTGAATATTCACTAATTTGTTTTTCTTTTTTCCGTACGCGTTGCTTTTTCGTATTTTATGTTTGAATTGTTGATGTTACGATTAATAATTAAAGCAAAAGGACTGCTTTAATCTACCTTCATTTTGTTTCCCCAAAAAAAATATGGTTGATTATTGAAAGAAAAATTAATTTTCCTGCACTTTTTAACATTTTCGTTTCGATGTTTATAAACGCATTATCAGCTTTTTCAAAGTTAAACATGTTTACTTTCGAGTTTTTATCGTTTTATTGTTTTTTATTTTGGTTTGTTTGTTTTTTTTTTCTTTTTGAAGTGATAATTTTGCTTGGTTGCGTTTTTAACGCGATGGTTTCGTTGGGAAACACCGACAGGTGTTTACAAGTTTTGTAATAGTGAGGAAGACAAAATTTATTGCGTATAATTACAAACTAATTTCAGATACTTTCAGATAAAATTGTTAATACAAAATTCGTAAATTTGAGTAACTTTATAAAGCATAGTTATTTGTACAAGGAAAGTTTCTCATAAAAGGAATATAATAACTACTGTACAAATCAATAGATATTTAAAAGACTTCAAGTTTGTAATATACGTAACACATAGTGATACTACTTTTATTAAAACTGTATCAAATGAAAATATCAAAGATGTACAAGCGTACAAATATAACAAAAACTTTTTATCTTATTTCGAATTTGAATTTCCTATTCATCTACTATAATTTTAGATGTTCATCAAGATAAGATTCCCTATTTAATTTATAGAAGCAATGTAATTTTGATGCTAATTAAAAAGCTCCTTTTAAACTCCTTGCTTTGCTAGTTACGCTGTGTAAGCTTATATCTGCGCTATTAGTACATCATGTGGGGCATAGACGGATAATTCTGTATTTTTATGTTGTTAATTGTTATTAATTTTTTTTTTTTTTTGTTCGTTCTTTGGATTTATTTTTCTGACCTTTATTTTCCCCTTGATAAACCTATTCAATTGAAGAGCTGATAAAAATGCGTTTTTATGTTCTTAAAACCTTTAATTAAATATGAATGTTTGATAGTAAGAAATTCTACTTAATAATTTTACTAATGATATACTAAGCTCTTCAATTATTTTTACAGACGCAAAGTAACCCATTTTCAATCACCGATGTCTGTTAATAACATAATTCAACGTTGATTTTCTTTTCAGGTAACCCTCCTAATTACAAACTCTTTAGAGCATGTGATTAATATACCATAATGCACTAGACAAACATTTATTAGACTTTCTCATAATTATTCTGAATCTTGATATTTTATATATAATATTAGATGGACATATATTGTTTGTCAAAAAGTGTAATCTATTGTACATGATTGCAAAAGCTTGAACGAACTATTGATATACTTTTTGGCAAAGTATTGTAGGTAGATTGTTTTTATTCTAATCTTTTTATACTACTTCTAGTAAATGTATATATAACATATAGCGTTGCATTTAACCATGACGACGAGAGATGTTGACTGTTGAAATGAATCTTTCCGAGCTGCGTCATGCTTAGCTGCAAGAACTGTAGGCTGTACTCCTGATTGAAAATGGGTGAACTCGCGGTCTTGGTCAATGTTAGCCCCCCTCCCCCCCTTCTGTGAACGTCTCTGCCTGTCCTCTGTTTCTCTTTCTCTCTTTGATTCTATCCCTTTCTCATATGTTTCTCTCTATTATCTACTTGTGACATGACGCATCACAGCCCTATCTATGTTTGGCTTGTCTGTCTGTCTGCCACTTTCTCTCTCTTTCTCCTCTGTGTAATGCCGATGATCATAGACCGGAGGCGGCGGCGATCTCGCGCTCGATCGGTGCCTGACGAGACGTGCTAACGGTAGACTGCGCTTTCTCCGTAGGTGGCACCCTTCCTTCCACCTGCTCCACCCCACCCCCGCCCTTTGACGACGCCGTGCGCTCGAACGACCAGACTCTGGCCTCCGGCGGCCATCACCCACATCATCATCAGAACTTCCATCACCAACCCGGCACCACGAGTCCGTCGATACTGACCAGCAGCCTCGCCAGCTCGCACAGCAGGAGCAGTAAGGTTGTGCACCACGTCACCATGGCCAAGACCTACCACGACACCGTCAGGTACGTCATGAGCATACTATAACCGTCTCCCCTCTGATCCCTCTCTATACCTTCGACCGAGTAGCACGCATGTAATTCAGTATTCAATTATGAGGCGGACGCAGACGATATCGATCGCCTGGGGTGTCGCGCCGCTCAACTATATATGTATGTTCCGCACGAGCTGCTATCTATTCCAGACTTTCATTTCCTAGTTATTTTTAGTTTCACTAAATTACCTATATAAACCGTTCGGAATTCATTAATTCTAAGCTTACTCAAAATTCATTTATTTATCCGCTGCAGTAACCGACACGATTATTTTAAACTGCATTAAAAAGCTAATAAAATAAAACATCCATGATGAAAATCGACCAAATCATACTCGACACGTAAGAAATTCAAATAATCATGAACATTTCTTCTACCCAGAATATTATTAAAGTTCATAAACATTTTTTCTGGACACCAGACTCGTTTGAAAGATGTTTAAAATCTGCCATTGCTTGCAGTTTTTTGAAAGAAGATTGAATTTTACTTCTGCAACATAAGTAAATTGTTTCGTGAGTAAATGCAAACAGCCTTTTGAACTATAAACATTTCCAGATACCTCATCGGCTTCCCAAAAGATAAAAATTTTATTCAAGTTTGTTACATATTCTTTCGATAATGAATACAATAAAGTATGAAAATTTAAAAATACTTTATCAGAAATAAGGGAAACTTCAACTGAAATTCAATATGACTGGTTAAAGTAGTCTTCGAACTATAAGCAAACATTAGGTTACTCCTGTTCCAACGCTTCTTCTTTAATGATTAATCGAAATGTAATCATAGTTAAGAACTTACTGATGATAACGATGAACTAGTTTTATTAACATGCATTAACCTATATTATATAATATACTCGCGTAAAAGAAATTTCATAATGTAAGAAATTGGTTAAAGTAAAAACACGCTACGAAATAATATATGATTGCTCTTCTGCACGAGCACAAGTAGATACATGTCGTGTTTGGTTAGACGGTATCCTCTAATTGAAGTACACCTATACTTAGACTCAAGGAAATTTGACAAATATAGAAGGCAGCGAGAGTTAATAGAAAATGATTTTACATTGAAAAATTTCAACTCCAGCCCTACAAAGTGAATGCTGTTTGTCTGCGTCTGCAAAGTGAAAAATAAAGTCTGAAAAATGTTCACAGCATATCCGACGTGCACTTGGAGAGCAGCTGTAGCGGCGGCAGCGGAGGCGGCAGCGGCAGCGGCGACGGCCGGCAGACCAAGTCCTCGCTGAGCGTCGAGAGCGGCGGCAGCAGCAGCCGCGGTGGCGGCCTCACCTGGACGCCACCCGCGGGCAGCGCCGAGGGCTCGACGCCTACCTGGACGGAGGGCACGCCCTCCTTCACCGAGAGCTCCAGCAGCGGCGATATAGGTAAGTGCCTCTACGCGCTCCACCTTTACTACGCCACTACCTGAAGATATATAGAGAGCGCGCTAGAGAGGCTCGCAACAGACTCTGAATATAGCCGCGCGCTGCTGAAGCTTTATCCTATATCCACGCTGATAAATTACATGTTGTGTATCTATATATATGCATAGTCCAACTTGTATGACTTTTATAGATATCTATCTTACATCTCTTCCACTGTGTTCGCTCGCCTCTTTCTAACTAAGTCGAAACTTGTGCTAAAGCGTTTTATCACTACGTGAAAAACAAACGAACTTGCGTATCACTAATGTACAAATTTACAATGTTAATCAAAACGAATGTATAGCAATTTTTGGAATGAAGCTTATAATGGTCAAAGGAAAACGTTACTTGTGATTATATTTTTTCATTTTTTGCTATAGTGCGCTTAGATTTCAGTAGCGTTTTCTTTTAACGATCCGTCGTAAGAAAGTGCCTCGATTTAATAGTTTCATCTATGTATTCGTAGATCTTATTTTACAAGATATTGTTGTGAGGTGATACCTGTGAGTGTTGCAAGGTTACGTTATTAACGAATTTCATCGACGCAATGGACTCAAAATAGACTACCAAGTAACGATTTATTAGAACATAGACTATAATTGATTTTATTGTTTATATAATGTGTGATCTATTGTGTACTGTCATGGAAAAGTCGTTTCTTTTGTTTCGACGACTTTTTAAGATTGAAAGCATCAAAGAATTGCAAATGCGAAGATAAAATTTATTTTCCCTACAAATACAACTAAAAAGACGATATTGAAAAGGCCCAATACCAAAATCTGTAGTACTGTTTAGATGACAATGAAATGATTGTGATGTGAATACGTATTATGTCACATGCGGCATATGCGCACATATATACTATATATTGAGGTCGACAATAAAGCAGTAGTGCGTATACACAAAAAGAGCCTTTATAACTGTTCACTCTTTTTACTTAAGCTCAGACAAGTTGCATAGGATCGGCGAGCTTTGAGATAAGTTCCGCCTTCTTTCTCTTATTTATTATATACTTCTTCCTTTATCAAAATCCAATTGTTATACGTTCACGCCAACCATATTTCTTTTTACTCTAACACGCTTTATCATTCTGTACAGGCACACGTAGTGAGCATTTGTCGACCCTTCATTCTTTCAAAGGAACATATTTTCTAAATTTTTGCTTGAACAAATCCAAATTTTTGTTTTTAATTAGCTATCACTTCACATTTAGTTCAAACTACAATTCAAGTCTGCCTCTCGAACTCTACGTTGAATCTTTTTAAAATACCATCACACTAGAACGTTCTAAGCATAGTGTAATTCTGTCCTACAACACAGTCTTTATTTTTAATTACGAAAAAAAACATTATTGTACATTTTATCCCGTTATGAAACTTGATATAGCTATGACCAGAAAAATGAATGTTTGACTTTTGTCTCGTACTGCGAGGCTTGAACTGCTTTACACCATGGCACTCAAAGAAAGTATAACTGTTTTGTTTCTAATCTTTTATTGTAAAGAAAAGATTCTCCGTCGAGTTCGTGATCCGCCATGATCTTCTCAAAATTCCCATAGATTAGAAATCGTTCTAAATGACCACAGGCATTTATAACATACTTTCATCATACTTATGTTCTCTGTACGCTACGCCTCTATCCTATGATATGATTTTGGGAATAACCCAATACGATGGCTTTATAATGCGACTAAATTTTGCAGGTTGCCCAACAACGCCGGTGAGAGGAAGCCAACAAACGGAAAACGGAAGTAGAATAGCGGCGACGGTTGAGGAGGCTCTAGCCAGTCTTACGACGGAAATGGTAAGTGCCACCGAATCTGGACTTGGCGTAGTGAACAACAATCGCTCTCTTTCTGGGTTTTTCTCTTTGTTTTTTCCTCTATCTGGATCCAGACTTCGGGATTGGTTTTATCCTTCTGCACTTTGTGTGAACCTCGTTTTTTTGTTGCCAATCCACATATAATCATTTCATTCTTTAATGGTATTCTACTTTAATGTTTTACGAAAACTTTTTAAACATTTCTGAACTGAACATGGAAATGGTGATACTAAAATACATTTAATATGAATCATTGTGTCCTTAGTTGATACGCTTGACATTTAAGCGAACTATCGTTATACACTCAGTAATATCGCTAATTTAAAAAAAAGATATATTCGTAATCAAATACGAGAAATATGCTTTAAACCAACGAGTTAATGATATGTAAAAATACAACCTTTACATTGGTTATAATTTTACGCCACAGGTCATACACAAATATACTCCGTTCATCTTCAAGTTTTTATTATTGATTTTGAAGGTTAATATATATTGAAACATTGTTATAATTTCACGTATTCAATATTTATTACTTATAATTTTAGAATTGAAAACTTTCTTAATATGAAGAATGTTCAACATTTACGAAGCGAATTTGACGGGGCTTTGACGGTTGATTTCTGTCATTCTAATGGAATTTTTTATTCTGGAGATGTAATTTATCCAAAGATACATTATTTTTTTTAAACGTAGTCTCGACGGAAAATATGTAAATACGTATTTTTCCAAAATGGCTAAATAAGTTATTTTAATAAACACTAAAAAATTTTATGTAACCAAAAGTTTATTCTGAAAAATAAGAATTTATTAAAAAGAAAATAATTAGAAAATTAATTAGTTAAGTACCTGTACGCCACCTTCATTTTTATAATTTTTCAAGGAATTGTTATTAATGATATTCTTCTACTATTTTTTAACATAAATATTTACCGAGTTATAGTCATTACAAGAAACATCGTTTTTAATAGAATAATGTATTTTTATTATAAGCCTAATAGCTTATATCGATAACGAATTGTTGACGAGAGAACAGTAGCAGATACGTATCCGACTCCACTTTTAGAAATTAGAAATCCATTCTTAAAGTTTCGTCAAATTTTTTAAAGTTCCTCCATTCTTCTCATTAGTTATTTGTTCAGAAATAATAATGTTTTAAGATAAAACATGTTTGGAAAAAATTAAATACTTTTTATTTTTAATTTAAATTTCTAGTTAGATTTTTAAAATCTTTTTTATACATTTGTTAATGTTATACAAAATATTTATGTCACTTTTGATGTTATTGTTAAATTTAAGCACTTTTTATTTTCTGTATTTTTTGTAGATTTTTTCATTTGACTTTCTAGTTTTGGGTAAATTAATTTCCCATTTTCGTCAATTACAGATGTATTAACTTTTTTTCAGGCGATTTGGAGAGAACAGCTCGATAAAGAAAATGAGCTGTGAAACAATTAAATTGGAGTAGCTTTAAGCTTTTTAAAGGTTGTAATTTTACCCTTTTTATAATTGTTGTTGAGCTTGTGTGACTTAAATTTATGCTTGCTATGTTTATTTACGTTACGAATATGTCGTTTCTTTCCTATACTATTGTTAGTAACAGCAATATTATTGAAAACTTGAGAATTAATTTTCCATATGAGCCAACTAGTATTTTTATATCTTGAACAGGAAATGTGTACATTATAGAATAATGCAACAGGAGGCTATTTGAGAAGTTAGTTGATTTTAGAAATGTAGATTGCAAAACAATATTGGGTTGTAACAATTAGTTGTATTAAATTACGCTAAAAATAAAAGTGGTTCACGTAGGCTTTGCATGACGTAAAATTATGCTATTGTACGGGTGGGCCGTATACTGATCAAATATGTAGGTAAATTAAATTAAAATTTTTATGAAATTTTGGAAGTTAGTAAAATTATCTCAATTATACATACCTTAATTCTAAAGAGGAGTAAAATATTAAAAGACTTAGCATCGCGATTTCCAAGGGTGTCTAAGTAGTCGCGTAGTCTCTTTAACGATGGTTTGAAAAGCTTGTTTTCCCCGATCAGGAAATTCTGCAGCGAGATTGAAGTTGCCTCGCCGTCTCCACGGAGCTCGCGACTTGACGTACAACGGCCATTCTGTTTCGAGCGAGAGAAAGAGAGAATGAGAGAAGAGAGAAAAAGCGTACGTCGCACCGCGCTGACAACCCAAAACGCTTAGCCTCTCCTCGGAACGAACAAAAATTACAATTCCATTGATTAGATATTAAAGCGACTAAAGTATTTACACAGGAGACTGGCACGCCGCTACTTAGTCTAGGAACGTCTGAGGAAGCATGACTATATTTTCTTGTGTTTTTTTTCTATGCCGAGAACGGAGCAATATTAGAAGGAAACCGTAGAACGAAAGGGTTTTCGTTTTGCTAGTCTATACCTGTTGATGATTGTTGAAAACATTGCATTTCTGGTGGGCTAATCAAGCTAACTTAAATAGACACTTTTCCACTCTCTTTTTATAGAATCATAGGCATGATTACTAATTAAAATTATTATTTAACGCAAATTTACATATTTATTAAATAAAAGATCTCGTATATATACATTTTTAGATTTAACCAAATTAGCATTCAAAATAAGAGTGTCTTTTTAAGCTAATAAGAATTAGCCTCGTGAGTATATAAGTGATTGCTACGAGTATATAAATATGTTACATGATAAAGGCCCGGAAAGTTTCGGCCTATGCGCACGGTGCGGAGACGCATTAAAGACTTGCAAACCCGCATACACAAGTGGGTAAATTTGTTTCGCCTGAGCAAAAATCTATTACAGCTTGTAGCGTGGTACAGATTAAAGAGATGCGGAAGAATAAATAGAAGGACGCGTGACTAGTTCACTACAGAGTGAAACCTCACCTCCTTCCATTCGAGGGCATTTTATCTTCTTTGTTTCTGACTCTTTCGCGACATTTCCCAGTCGATATCGCAATAACGGACAGATACAAATGATAAACACACTCAAACATTCACACATACACGTATGCGCTAAACAAGAAAAGCGTAAGACTTGGAAAGAATATTTAAGGAATTGCCGAGCGAAAAATGCTTTAGTAAGTAGATGACGTTGTTATTATTATATATATTGCTTGCGTTAAAGAACTTACGTCGCGCTACACAAGGATTAAAGATTCTTATTATTAAAAAAGCATTTGAAATCGATGAAAATTTCTTAAAAGCAAAGTAGAGAGAAATTATACTTTTCTCGCTGTGAATATACAACGGAACGTGAGGCACTTCTTCCATTTTATATTTTTATATACTCCTCTTATTTACGTTTTACAGAAATCAATTCTCGTAGACGCGTAGATGGTTTAGATAATGAAAAATAAAAAAATGTTTTCGATGAAGTTGCGCGTGATTTGGGACGTCTCCTTATCGGGTAGTTAGGGAAAACGTATAAAATAGATGGAATGCTTTTCGTGGTAAGAGGAATTTACCTCAATTTCAAATGCGATACGATATGAAGAAACATTTGTAAATACAAATTAATCTATTTATAGAGACAAGTGGTGATACTTAATCCCGATTTTATTACGAAGTAATCGTGTAATTACTATAAATATTATGTATACATATATATGTATGACCTGCACGTATGTATAGTATACACGGATATGTATAATGTGCATATATATTTATATATGTACACGAATGCTAATAATGCCTTAAACTATGCATTTCCGTTTTTGACCCTCATGTTAACTATGGCATGCAAATGGTAGAGAACATAAAGATTAATGAAAAATGTTATATTTTGGTGTCACATTTTATCGAAATTTAATATCGTATTTAAAACCATTCCTTATTGAAGAACTATAAGTGTAAATTTCAAATTATGGGTGTATTTACAAAGATAAAATGTTGATAATTCCTTCTAATCTCAAAATACAATTGAATATTAAGTAATTAAAAGATATGGTTTCTAATATCATACCTATAACTGCCTATTGCTTTTATTATTATTTAATTAATATAAAAATAAAATTCGTAAAATCAATCGTGATCCCTTTAAAGTACAAATCCTTTCAAACCAATGAAAGTTTATAAAAATAAAAATTCAAAACAGTCTTTTTTCATTAGAAAACGCATTTAAAAATGTTATGTACTTACAGAACATTTCTTACAAATTAAATAGAATCATTTTGAAATATATAGAAAGATTGAGAAAAATTTATTTGCGAAAGTTTAGCAATGATTGAGAACTTAATTATTATACATTAAGTATATCTCTACGAGAGTAAAAGTGCTGCTTATACAATTGAAATACCGACTGCAATAGGCACTAAAAGTATACTATACATACATAGGAGTACGTGTATCTCTGTGTCTCGAGTTAAGTCTCTGTCTATTATTATGTAATTATTATACATATACATATACGTATTATAAAGCATATCTCTATGCAGTTATATGCATAAACGAGCTCGTGTATTATATATTGCGAAAAAATAAGAATGAAACGTTTAACACAAAAATCACATAGAGAAAAAAGTTGCACTAAAGTTGTAAAATCGAAGCTTCAATCAGTCTTTCCTCTGTTAGAATTAACACTCGATGGTGCCTGATTTTTATTATTTTTATATTTATTTTATTATTAATTGCAAATATTGAAAAAGTGGCAATAAGTAGGTAGTAATTGTGTAATTTTAAGAATTTTTTAATCGCTTTGTGTGTTAAAGCTCATTGGGTTAAGACTGATTTGTTTCGAGATTATGTATAGGATGAAAAAATTCGCGATTCAAAATTATTATGAACGTTTCTGAAACCAAAATGTTGTTCAATCACAAAATATTATCGAATGGTTGAAGCTTGTACGACTGATGATAATAGGCATCAGAATAATTGAAAGCTATTTTATACAAGTAGCTAATTACTTAATTTTAGCAATTTTGCATTTATTTCTTATTTTACGTGCCCGTTTATTTTCTTCGGAAGAATTAAAATTGATATTATTCATAGAATTAAAATACAACGAAATAAATAAATTTTAATTTTTTGTGTAATATTATAACTATAATGACAAAAATTTGATTAAACTATTTATAATGCGTTCTTTTATTGCAAATACATTCAAAAATGAAACATTTTATATTATACTGCACGCATTCGAAATTGAACATTTTCATAATATTATTGTTGTTACAGTAAAGTATAACATGTTGAATCTCAAAAGCGGCCAAATGACATAGTAATTATCATGTGAAAAATTTCTTCAATTACAATTAATTTTTTTAATTTTTTTTTTTTTTTTTAACAATACTACTTACAGATACAGCAGACCGAGCAAGTGTAAGCTGTAAAATAATATGTAAATTCGTTCGAATTATACGCAGGTTCTTTTTAGAAAAATTGTTTGACACTAAGAATAAATTGAAAAGGGAATATAAATGAGTGCTCCAAAATTTCTAAAAATGTGCAATTTACGCACGTGAAATACTATTGTTTTAAAGAAAAAAGTTATACATTAATTTTTTAATTTTTAAAGTGTAATAATTGAATATACATAACGAGGTTTACAAATTGTACAAACTAGTAGCTTTTTCTGTTCAATATTTGCTTCCGAAAGCTTTGCTCAAATGAAGATGGTGTACGGAAATCGCAATTTTTACCTATGTAAGCATCCGTAAGTGTCTTGTTCTGTCTACTCAAAGCTAATACCGGAAACTTCTTTCATCGTAGAAGCCTGTTACGTATAATTTATACTATCTACGGAAAAGGAATAAGCGATTATCTGTGTTTCAAATAATACCATGAAAACATTTTTTTACAACATAAATTTATCGATTACGAGATATTAATTTACGATGTTCATCAACTCAGTGCACAAAATTCAACAAAATCAGTTTACTGTAGAAAAAAAACAACGTTTCAAGCCTGAAAAAGGCCAAAAACCAAATCAATTACATTATTGATTATTCTGATCGTTTTTCATTATGATTTTAAAAATTCCGAATGTCTTCATGTTCCTTCTAACTCGTGAATTGTAATATATTTGTCCTTGTTCCACGATTGAAGCGTAAAGAACCGCTAGAAGTGTTGTTACTAAAAAAAGAAATAAAAAAATGAGAAAATATTGAATACAACGGCATTTATGAAATTATTTATAAAATTATTGATCTATTAATTATTATTTTTCATTGTACTTTCACTGCATATTATTTGAGGTTGTGAAGTCAGTAATCGCGTTTTGAAAGTAAGTGTTGAAAAATATATTACATTGATCGTATGCAATCAAAATAAAGCTTCATTAACTATATAAATGCTAATTATAATAATAATTTAAGATTCATTCTAATAATTATAATCATTTTTATTTATTTTTTGAAAATTAAACTGTTTTAACTATAAAGATCATTTTATAAATTAATAACGTTCTATCTATCGTTAAATTGATACAGAACTGTTCAATATGAAGTTTTACTAAATTAAAAAGGAATAATCACGGTGGTCTGATAACGCTGCCTTAAAATAATATGTAAAATTTTTTCTTATTATTTTATTTATTTATTCATTCAAAATAAATACACCTTATCATTTCAATATTCAGATGAAGTTAGTGCACTTTTCTGTTTACCTGATCCATTCGCATTTTTTAGCCCGACCTGACTAAAATTATTCATTATCGATCAACTCAACGTCAACTCAAAATCAGTGTTTCTAACTTGCTTTGGTGCCGGATTGTATATCCTCTCGGGTGAATACTAGACTTGAATGCTGTAGTAAGCTTATCCTTTCACTAAATCAATTACTCAGTCGTTTCGAATAATGACTAGTGCGACTCGTCTATGCTTTCACTACAGCTTTCAGTAATTTAAAAATATGTTTCTTATTATAAAAATTAGAATTTACAAGGACAAAGAAATATATTTTCAATTTTTATGTAAATAATGGCATTGGTTCTGAATTCGCTTCACTGTTTTGGCTTATGATAACACGAATATTGATTTCGAAAAATGTTATATTCTAGTATTTGTTTGCCCTCGTAAATGAAGCTAAAGCAAAGCCTAAAGCAATAGGTGCTGAGAAAAAAAAAACAATTCAGCAAGCATGAGAATACAAGTTAAATTTAACGAAATAACAATAAAAAATCTAGAGACGGGGAAGCTTTGGATTTGGAAGGCTGAGCGGCTTCAGAAGCTCGCTGCTGCGAGGCTCAGTGAGAGAGAAAAGAAGCGCCACGGCTGACGGTACCAGCAGCACTACCACTACTCGGCACGTGGCCATCGTCACTGCCGTACAGTACGCGCTCGGCTCGCGCAGAGGCGTGCCTTGACCACTGCACACGGACACTGCCGTTTACGTGCACATACGGCCGACAATGTGTCTGTAGCCCCGCGGATCAGCGGGCGGCTAATTCGCGCCAGATAACGACGCAAACGAGGCCTTCCTCTTTTTTGCGCGTCCGGCGCGCATCCGCCCGAGAATAAAGACGCGGCTAAGGGCCCTGGATGCACAAGCTGTACGCTGTGCATCTCTGTGTGTGTCTAATGTATATATACTGCACGTATACAATGCTCGAATCGATTTTTTACTCAGCTGTTACGTGTATCTACACATCGACACGTACGTGGATCGTTCCACGAGAAATGTCATCTCCGATAATTCCGATAGAATAGATATTGAAAATACCTCTTGAATCTCAAAAGTTGTAGTGAAAATTTATAAAAATTCTAGACGGATGGCAGAAATTTTTTGAAATTTTCAGTAAAATACACTGGTTCACGCGGTTTAGATACATTGTTATGCATGTTTTTATTACATAATTCTATATGCAATTTTTCTAAATAAATATATTCTAAAATTGTCCTTTCATTACTTTGTATGGTTTAAATCAAGAGAGTTACTGGTATTCTTATAAATTTCATCATTGAAATCGACTGTTTCACGTGGAATAATCCACACTTATAAGATGTCTGTTGTGTGCGATATATATGTGTGCCAGTTTCAAAAGACGTTTTCTCTTGTGTCTGTACCGCACTCGTTTTTCGGGGATTACGAGTTTCGCACACAATGAAAGAAGAACCGAATGCATATACTACCTTGTCAAGTTGACCATCGAATTTTTTCTAGACTATTGGAAAATTTTTCTTATATTTCGCAAAAATTTTCTCTTATCTTTTCTATTAGCTTTAAAATTTTAATATTTGTCACATTTTTCATTAAAAAATTAGAAAACATATGGTACGCTACATAGTGGAAAACCCCTTTAAATTTATTTTAAAAATATTTTCAGTTGTATGTTTTTACTTATTTCAAACAATTATTATAATGACTTTGTGATATTACTTAATATAAATAAGAAAATTAATTTAATATTCAAAAATCTTGTTGATATATTCCTTTTTGAATTTGTCAACGATAACGATAATCTATGACGTATAAATATTTTCAGTGCTTCACTTTTTATTTCGTTCATAGTAAAATGCAAGTTAATAAGTATTCTCTTTTATATAAAAGGTCAATAAAAGAACAAATGTTAAGTGGATAATTGTTTACTTCTGTATAAGTATTCAAGATATGGCGTTTATTTATTATATGACTTTTTATATGTATCTCATAAAAATATTTTCTAATACACATATCTTTAATTGTACATTTGTTGATAGTTGTAAGCTTTTAACTTATCATTGATTTCATGTTTTTAAAAACAAAATAAATTGTAAAACATATTCTGAGTATATTATTTAATAAACACTCTAATATTTATTTTATACATTTTTTCAGATAGATTAAAAATAATTATATTTTACGGAAACATATATTTGAAGAATTCTTTGCACTGAATAATTTGTTTATTGAAAATTTTATTTTTATTTAATATATTTGATATATTGTTTAGGGGATGTCAGAACCTATATAGAATACAAATCGATACTGCCGTATTTCTCGATTTATTAGATAATTTTGAATAACTTCCAGAACATTTTCAAATAATGTGGAATGCAATCCAGAAATCTATAATTAGTTTCGACATCCCCTTAACGCCATGTGATATACCGACGTAATTCTAGAATGTCGATATGTTTTGCGTATTCTACCAAAATCACTCAAA
>JAYJLV010000056.1:11978758-11999488 GCA_036873485.1 Torymus texanus
GAAGGAAATCAAAATAAAAGTTAAAAATAACTGCCACGTTTCTTACACTCGAAATCGCATTCTCTCTGTCTCTCTCGTTCAAAGCTAGCTGTCTCTCTCTTACCGAGGGAACCACCTTAAGGTAGTACTCACGGTAATAGAATTACCGTTTATTTGGGCGAAATTTTGAGAAATGTTATTAATGTTTTATTTCAACATGTTTAACATAGTGTCTTTAAACAATTGCTCATTTAACAGCATTTTCCATTTTTTAGTCAAAAGTAAATGTTTAAAAGGCAATTATTGCGTTTAAAAAATCATTCAGTAGTATTATCTAAACAAATTAATTGATCGATAACAAAAAATCTAGATTTAACCTTAAAAGCAAAGTCAACTCGGCCATTTTTTATTGATAATTTTGATGATTAAGGTTTTTTTATACTTATGCATTAGTTCAAATAACCTTTAACATCATTGACAAATAAGAGATGAAAGGTAGAAACAAGTGTACCTTTAACAAAAAATAGGACGATTGATAAATTAACGAACCACTGGCAAGTGGAGACACATCCGCCCAATAAAAAATAATATGCACGGATAAAGAAACGAAAACGTATGTAGGAGCTCCTGTCAGACAGCAGCGACGAGCGCTCGGAGTACTGGAACGTGCCGGCGACGCGCGGTGGGACGCGCAAGACGCGTGGTCGCGAGACCGGCAGGGGCACCTGTCGAGGTCTCATGCGCGCCTGCAGCGTCTTACTCGCCGGCAGCATTGTCCTCGTCACCGCAGTCCTCATCTGGCTCTTCATCGATGTGCGCCAGCAGCTCACAGCACTCAGAGCCGAGCTCGATCAAGGTATATACACCACTGTACCGAATGTACTGAGACATAGAAATACTTGTTGGGATGTCTACGAATGATTATGTTGAAAGGAAGTGTTGCCTTGAAAATTTTATCCATAAGAAATATTTTAGCTTTTACATCAATGTTATTCAATTATAATTTCTTTTCTTTTACTGCTACTGCCAATACAATATGAATAATTTACTGCGCTTTGGTGGTTCATTTAAATTTCATCGTTCGGTCAATATTTTAGATTATTCCGAGAATTTGAGAAATTTTTCTGAGATTTGTTTTCAGATAAGTTTTAAAATTATAAGAAAATATTCAGCTGCAGTATCAGTAATATGGAAAGCACAATTATGATTTTTATATTTATTTTAAAATTCATTTTATTCCCACCGCTTGTCAAAGTGGCAAAATATAGGTACATACTGCAGATATACAATACATGCATTAATTTGAGTATATATTTCAATTTCAGTAATCGCAGGCAGCGAAGGTGTTCCCGATGCCTTGCAAACTTGCCATACTCTTGATAGGAACTTCAAAACCAACATAACGCATATTAATGAAGAAATTAAAAAACTAAATAAATCAATAAACAGTTTTTCCGGACAGGTGAGATTTTTTTATTTTTATTACAATATCATGTACAATATTATTTAAATGGGTGTATAACTGGCAATGCGTGTCATGTACTTTTTTATTCTGTGCTACTAGTAATACTATCAATGTTATTAAGAAGATGTCATTTGATATCGATGTTCAAACAGTTTTCCAAAATTACTTCTTAACTAAACACTTACGCCAAACAGAAAATCCATACTAATTAATACAATTACCGATAATTTTTAAATATCAGATGCACTATAAAGAAAAATTTTTTGGAAATTTAATTTTCAACATAGTCTTTTATGGAGAAAATAGCATTTTCCTCTACCCTTTGTGAAAACCCATTCTTGATAAAATTACCTAGAGTGTAGTGTTTTAATAACGGAATTTGACTCTATATATATTTAAATTATAAATTTATTAATGAAGTATAAGTATAATTTCATAAAAACATAATATCAGTGTTTTATACACGCCTATATCGTTGGCTGGGAATAAAAAGAAGCTATTTTGATTAAGCGCTGCAAAATGAGGTATTTGATAGACTTGAATAAGCACAAAAAATGCTGCATTGTAAATCACTAATTTTGTTTAAAATTAAATTTGTCAAGTCGTTGACATTTCGAAAAAAGTGTAATTTACTTTTTTCTCCCAGGCGATAATATATTATATGGATTACTATTATTTTGATGTATCGCAAAAAATTCTTCAGTATTATATCATACCATTTAATTGAAGAAGTAATTAACTCTCTTAATACACATTCTAGACGTGACCTAGAAATATCGCTTATGTATCACAAATGATTTCTGTGATGTCCCAGAAATAACAAGAAGGTCCGGAAATAATGCTTATACACATTTTTTCTATCCCGGAAATTACACTGACGTGTCAATATATTGTACACGTGTGCGTACACGCCTGCACGAAAACTAGCATCAATACTCCACTCGCTAACGCTTGCTCGGATTGATAGCGTTTCTTAAAAGATTATTTTATCTAGAAAAAATTAATTTTTAATATAAACCTTTTAATAGTTATATGACATATTAAGATCTTTTTTGTAGTAGAAACGCAGTGAAATTGAATATAATGATTTTTCACGTATCTTGTTTATTCTTTCTGAGTACGTTCTTATTACAAAATATAAGTTATACTTCGGATGTATTATTTAATGCGAAAATCTGTTTTTATTAACGTCATTTATAATGATTGTTAATGAATTTTCGATAGGGATGCTCATGATCGAGAAAGATATAAGTTTGACCAATTTACTACTTTAATCTTCTCTTAAAAAAGTGATTGATGAAATCTGTCATAACAATAAGACCATCTTTTTGATTGGTTGTGGTTGACTCATTTGATTGGTCTATGTAGGATGGGAGTCAAAATCAAATATGTTTGAGTTTACAAGATTGAATTCTCGAGTTTTAAGTATTCAAAACTGAATAATTATAACAGTATAAAAAAATGTCGTTATCTTATTTATCAAATTTATGTTATTATCGTTTAATTTAAACTAACTGGCAGAAACTTTTAAATCGAAGCCAACTTGATCATGTGCATAACCTTAGAAAAGTAAATAAGTTGATCATAGCTAGTATAATAAATAATTCATTGGTTATTTCACAAGTTAAATTTTCATTAACTCGCAGAGCCCCTAATAACCATTATCCCGGAGTAATCTAGAAATGAAAAAAATTTTCATTTATTAAATTAAGTTTGAATAATAAAAATTATTTAAAGTAATCTTCGTCGTAAATTTTAATATGAAAAATCTCTGTTAATAATAATATTATGTCGAGATTAATATCGACTCGTATGACTATCTGCAAAGTCAACTAAATAAAATATCGAAGCAATTCTAAAGAAACTAGGTCAAGTTTAATTTTTACAATGTAGTTTACTCATTACTCAAACACTTAAAAGTTATAAACTAAAAAATAAACCAAACAATTTAAGTTTATTAATAGAAGTTGATAACGCTCTACTTTCAGTAAAAAATATGGAACAAGATATTTATTTATAATTTGCTGCTAAAATGATTTTTTATTGGTATGGACTCTATGATAATAAAAAAGAACTGTCCATTTGTAATGTACAAACTTCTCTCTTTGAATTTACGTAAAAATGAAATATTTATTTCTTAAAATAAATTATTTACAGCAATTCTTCAGAAATTCTTAATTGTAAATTAATAACAGTTTTATTTGCATACAAGAATGAAATTTTTTAACTCAATAAACCTTGAGACATCATTCATGTAGAATATTCTTTGGAACACGTTAATGATGTTGTGACATTAATATATAGTTTCGCTATTCTACACACACATGTAGAATTCAGTTTAATTTAACATTGAGAAAATATTATCAAAACACTGATATACTATGCATTAGTGTAAAAGTATACGGTATGGATAGCAAACCCTACGCATGTAGCGTAATCGAGCACTCAACGTGTCACCATTGAGCTAAATGCAATGAGCCTGTTGTACTTAACTAAATACTAGTATTTTCCTAGAATGCCATTCTTATAATAACAGTCTAGAATATAATATTTTTACGGTATTGACACTTTTGATAAAGCTATCGTGAAAATTAAAAGAATTAAAACTTTTTAAAACCATAGTTAATTATATCCAGTTATTATTACATGTAGGTATACCATCGCAACGGCCCTGAATAGTGAATGCTGTAATATCAATAGCAATAGTACAATAGCATTACTTTTCACCCAAACTTTATATGACTGTGCCCTGGTTCATTATTCTGATTATTATACAGAAATAAAATACTAAATCAATATAATTTCATTATTGAATATATACTGAGTAATTAAAAAAGTACTATGGAATTCAAAAAGACGTTGGTGCCTTTTTTATTATTAAACTTAAATATATAATAAAAACGACATAGAATCAAAAATTAGCGACAGGCATACTTACGTGATTGAAATTTGTAACACGCAAAATTTAATATTAGTGTATACTGTCCTTTCTGTGTCAACAATACTATCATTACATTATCTTAATTTAGAAGTACCTTTTCGTATTGAGAAAAAAGTTGTTAAAAATAATTTAATGTTTTATGAAAATAGAGTCATTTTTATGCATGACCTTTTAATAAAAACGATTAGCCAGGAATACATAAAACTTCTATGATTATACTTTTATAAAAAATGAAGGATCATTTGTTAAATTAAAAAATTATTCAATGTCAAACGTTAAAGAGTCACGGTCGAACGTTAGAGTGAGGGCACTTCCGAGTCATAACGGCGACTTTGTAATTTTTATTTTTAAACTAGCAAATTTATCGCGTACCAAAAAAAACAAATAATACTATTAACCTTTATAAATTGACTTTTATTACTTAAGTTATCAAATTTAGATGTTTTTTAAATACTGGAAAATAAAAATAAAATGGTTTTTGTATTTTCAATTATTTTCATTATTATTAATTGTTCTTTCTGTTAATTCTGGTTGTATATAAAGATAACAATATTATTTTTATATGAAGGAGCATTATTTTCTACTTATGTTGATAGTATATTTATTGAAATTAACTTGTATTTATGACTAATATCTAATTTCAGATATCTAATCTTCAACAAGAACTTCAACAAGTGCAAGTCTCGCTTAAGTCGGCACCAGAACTAACTACCGTTCCAGCAACAGTAAAAGTGCTGCAAAATGGAATTGGTCAGTTAGAAATTAACATTAGTGATTTGCAAACTGCATACAAAATGTTAACCGACACGGCGAAAAGTCTTCAAAACCGGACGGATGGACAAGACCAAAAATTGTCAAGGATTAAGGTATTTTAATTCAATCGATACTTGCTTAAAATAAGTTTTTGTACACAGCGTAACTGGGTGTCTTAAAGTTTATTCGATGTTTACCCGTTGAATCTATCGCCAAGCTATCGTAAAATTTTAAGCGGATAACGTAATAACCATTATTTACATGTTTCAATTCTAATTAAAAATGTTAGTTGTGATTTAGTGAAATTCCCTTCTTGACAGTGAGCATCACATTTTGACAGTAAAATCATCAATTTTTCCTTATAAATATAACACTTGTATTCTTCATGAATATTGATAATAATATATAATTATAATTGACACATGCATGCACGCACACACATAACAAACAGCTGCTACGTATGGAAATTTATAATAATACTAGTAACTCTCTTGAAAGAAATTTAAATTATACAAAATAATGTGAAGATCATCTTACAACATACTTTCTTAGAAACATTTAATGTAGAAATAAAAGTTTAACTTATTGATATAGTATTGATAGTTATCCGGATGTTAATGTGCAATCAAAACATGTATAATAATGTTTCAAAAACGCATGGACCAGTATCTTGTATTTAAAATTTCTTACTGCTCTAAAAATTTTAATAACATTTTACCTGCATATTAAACTGAATAACTAAGTTGTTTTTCTGAGAGAATCGGTCGTTTTTACTGAAAGCTATTCAATTGACCCTGTCATGATATTTTCAAATATTGCAATAACGATAGTTCCGAAAAATATCGTTAAACATTAATTTTCAATCATCGGCTTCTTTTATCGTATCTTAATCTTCATTTTTTAATTCATATATTTACGTTAGAAAAAAATTTTTAAAAAAGTTAAACAAATTTCCGTAAGTTGGAATCACTAAATATTTTTCTACTTCAATTTATGATTAAGATATAGGAAATGCGAGAAAATGTCGAACTATTGAATTTTAGAAAATCTATTGGGCGGTTGTTTTAAACAATTTTTAATAATGATTATAGAAATTCAGTAGTAATATTTTTTTATGTTTTGTCAAATATTTCGTGGAGTAAATCTACATACTTATATTTATTTATAACACAAATGTATGCGAGTGTATGTATGTGGCGCGTGAGTTTTCTACATGTATTTATATACGTATACCAGATCAAGTACGTATTTAATGATCATTAATAAATAATATTATATTTCTGCAATTATTTAGGATATTTTAGCGGGTCTATCAAATACAACACAACAGACTCAAACAGTGCCAACTAATGAAACTTTGATAGAGACCAAAAAGTTATGGGATGCTATTGCACAATTAAGCAAAAATATCACGCACATCAATCAAACGTTAACTATGAATATTACCTGGGCTCAAGAAGATTTAGCTAACGATCACGTAAGTTTATTAATTTAAAAGTTTTACGAGAATATGAATTTGGTAAAACTAATAGTTTGCGGTTTGTAATTTAAATTTCTTACAGAAAAAAGTAGTATCACTGCAAGACATGGCACAAAATGCCAGTGCGCAAATACTTACGCTCCAACAAGAATGCGTTAAGAGAAAAGATCAAGAGGTTCTTCAGACTTTGATACATACATTAACAACGCGAGTTGACAAATTATATAGTCCGAAAGTCAATCAAGAAAGACAACAAAAAATAGAGCAAATTAATAGTGCCCCTAAAAATTCTACCAACTCGTTTATTTCTTCACTAGCAAGCTCAGGTCAAACTGAACAAGATAAATTGAATAAACCATCATCGGAACAGAAAAAACTCGAGAACCTCGGAGATACAACAGAGTCAAGTTATAGAACATCGGGTAAATAATAATTTATTCCTTGTGTATATTAAGTTGACAAGTTGCAAACTTCACGTCGAAATCCATAACTAGATTCAATATTTCCTAAAATAATTCTGAAAGTTATGATACTTAATCATTTTTTGTCCATTATAGCCGCACATGAAGTACCATCTGCAAGTCCATCAACCGCTAAGCATCTTTCTATTAATATGAAGTAATTTAATTAGTGAAATGAGTGAATCACCACATTACACAGCCAAATTCAATATGTTGAGAAAAGGTGTGCGTTTAAATTAAATTTTTTTTCGCACTTGTACATAATATTAACAAATTAATTACGTCATTGTCTCGAGTACTTAACATGTTACGGTCTATTGATCGATTTGGTTGATATGTTTTTATTGCGAATCGTTATTATAAAAAAAAGAATATTTCGTTATTAGGAAGAAAGTTGCGCGGCATCATTTGCCTTGTTTGTATAGCTAATCACCATACGATTGAATTGTGTAATTTATTTGCGACCAAAGTAACGACAAGTCTTTTTTTGGGCTACAAATCGAAGTTGCGTAGGTGCATTCCAAAGATTTATTGCGTCCGAAGTACAAAAACTACGCACCTTCGAATGTCCACGACGTTTCTCGAAAGCTCATGGAGCAACGAGTCCTCAGCAAAAGGAACGTACATCTATAGCTTTCTAGATCTTTTACGATCATCGATAATAAAGAAAACGAGGCATTTTGCAAAATAGTTAACACTTTTCCTACCGTTCAATTTTTGGAGAATTCAACAGACTAGATTTCTACTCCATTTTTGAGGAATGCGATTTTAGATTTCAGGCCCCTTATTCCGGCCCATTATCTGTGATGGCACTTGATTTCTCGACGGAACAAGTGTTCTTCGATGTTTAACATAGTTTAAATAAGTATGACAAGGGATTCATATATTGTATAATAATTCGTATATTATCACTAATAAGTCAAAGAACGCATTTGAATGATTCGTTGGATGTCTGAAGAATAGGTTACAAATATTATTAATAGTAAGAGTGATTTCATAAATAGATTTTCCATTCTTTTTCTTTTTGTCCTTCTTTCTTAGAATTGTCACAATATTGTAGATTGATAAGTGACGCTTTTAGCAATTAAAATATTAGGCAGTTAATAATACTGAAAAATAAAATGTTAGATGATAAAAGAACATCGAACAACAGCCTGCTAATTGAACAGTAAATAAATGTATTTAAGAGCAGCACCATAAAAGAGTGCCTCTGATTGCAGCTATCGATATGACTGACTGTGAATGTTTGACTTGCTCAACTCAGTAATAATGTTGAACTATGTTAATAATAAAATAATTTAAGCAATAATTCAAGAATTTGATAATTTTGTAACCTTAAGTTTGCATGTTCATATATTTTTAGACTAAGCTTTCATTAGCAATTTTGATAAATTATAGAAATGTATGAAGTATATTTTTTATATAATTCTATTGCGCAGTTAAACGTAGAAAACGTATCACTTCTTTCTAAAAATATAACTAGTGTGCACAAGTTATATGAAGATAATTATCAGATGTAACAGTAT
This sequence comes from Torymus texanus, assembly GCA_036873485.1. Lineage (NCBI taxonomy): Eukaryota > Metazoa > Arthropoda > Insecta > Hymenoptera > Torymidae > Torymus > Torymus texanus. Next base: position 11,987,364 of record JAYJLV010000056.1, read on the forward strand.
AAAAATGCTAGTATCTTTTATTAAGTAAATGTATGCTTTCACTACTTATGCTAAAAAAATACTTTATAGCCATATCATTTTTCATTTATCGAGAATTTCAATTTCACTTTCGTGAATATTTTATTAATATGAGATATTTTAAAATTTATTCTACTAAAAATGGCAATAGTAATGTTATATGAATAAATAATACGATTTTAATTGTGTTTAACTTTTACACTTATCTTCCTAGTTTAATAATGTAATAAAATAAGTAATAAATTCGAGCTTATAATGTATTTAATTTAAAAAAAAAAAAAAAAAAAAAAAAAAAAAACAATTGAAGACGACATTCCCAAAACTTAATAAATTACTGGATGTGTTTTAGAACAACGGCTTCTTAAGAATTTTCACAAATTTTTTTTTTTTTTTTTAAATTGGCTATTTAGCGTCGCATCCTCTGTTTGGGTATAAGCGACGTGTTATAACTATTTTAGAAATTTTTTTGGAAAAACAACTCCAGGAATTTAGCAGTGACCCAGGCTCGAATCCACAACCTCGAGCAGCCTTGTGTTGAGAAGTCAAGTGCGGCGTTTGTACTTACTGTGATGTAAACAAACTGCGCGCTCAAAAGTCTCTCAGTGTGGTTCTTTTTATTGTTAAATTTACAAAAATATTCTATCTAAATTGTCGAAATATATTGACAGATATCTATTTACAAACGAATTTTCGTTCATCTCTTTTCAGTTCTTTACTTTTAGCTTCGAACCAGATCGCTACTATATATATGCAAAAATAATATTATATAATTCATCATTATAAATGTTGAAAATATGTAGTATTCTGAAAATAAACAAAATTTATATTTATAAAATATAATATAAAAGTAAGGTGCACTAAAAAATCGCGTATCATAACTCGGTTTGATTCAGGTCCAAAGCCATAGGAAAATTTATCACCTACTTATGAAACTGCTGATTTTTTTACGTGTTAAGTACTTAGAAATTGATATCTTTTATTTGTATAGAAGAAAATTTAATCACGTCTCTGTGCCTATCCGTTGTATATCTTTAAATTAAAAAGGATCAATTATGGGGCTTCTCTAAATTTTCACAAACTAAGTAATAACATTTTCAGGATTCATATTTTATGGAGAAATAGCGCGTACTACTGTAACTTTGCATTTTTATTTCAATATTCTAAAATCCATAATAATGATGTCATTTTCCTAATTAGAGTTAGCTGAAATTTGTAGTAAAGTTTTCACATTTAGTATAATATTCGGCATATTCCTTTAATTTCAGCAACCAAACTATTGCTAAACTACGCAGAATAAAATTCCCTCGCACAAGTCACCGTGCAGGCAATATTATGGCCTACTTTTATCCCTGCGCACCGCGTGCGCCTCTCTCTCTCTCTCTCTCTCTCTCTCTTTCCCCCGTCCTCCGTGCATCTCCGACATGAATCCGAAATTGCCCGAATGCGCTGCTTTAGCTAGCCCCAGCAGCAGCACTGGAGTGCGAGCGATCCGCGCTCCGTGTCTTGCACGCTCCCGCAAACAAACAAAGCAGAAGTCGCGTGTGTGCTCGCAGTTTGTATATATTCCCGCAGCAGCTCTCAGCTTTGTGTGTAGCGCGCACACCGAGTATTATACACAGGACTACGACACACACACTCAGTCTCGACTGTTGTCAGTTGTACGGGGAGATTCGCAAGCGAGTGTACTCCTCGCGCGAGAAAGAAAGCTCGACGTTATTGGAAAGGCGTCAGAACTACTACAAGTATGTCTTCAGAGAGACTCCTGAGTGTCCAGGTAAGACTGTCATCGCGCGTGGTTCGCGAATCCTTTGAGTTTTCGACACTTGGAACGTGCGGTTCGGTCTATACATATCTTTTGCGCTTCGGGTGAATGTAGAAATGGACGCGAATTATTCGACTCGGAATCAGAGGGACGAACGATTGGTGGGAGAGTCCCTCATGCGAGCGCGCGTGTTGTATACTTATACTTATACAAAAATGACGACGACGACAACGCACGAAGCGTCGTTCATTCCGCAGTGCCGAGTTTGCAAAATCCTGCTTTATTGCCATTGATCAATCTTTACGCGCCGGGGACATTAGAAACATTTCCCGCTTTCGAGTACAGGGAATATTATTCAAATAAATGCCAGTAGAGCTATACGTTAGCATTACTAATTAGCTGTGGAAATTTAATTTGTCCAGTAAATAAACGGAATAATACACACAGTGCTCTTCATTGCAAATTTCTGCATTCTCAACAGTGCAGCTCATTGTATGTACCTATTATAGCAGACACGAAAATGGGCGATGAGCGAATACTGCGCATTTCTTTTTTCCTTGCACTCCCCCACTCTCTGCCTTTGTTGTGCGCGTGAGCGTGTATGTGTGTATGCACACGCGTTATAGCTAGCTAGCCAGTACTTTCTTTGTTTTGTTTGGATTTCGTTCGTGGTATCACAGAGAACTGTTCGTCTCTTTCGATTATAAACGCACAGTCCATGTCGCAGCAGCTGTTTCCTACTCGCTCCTTGCGACGTATGACGCAAGCGTGTTGTCATTTCGTTAATCGTTCAGGAACCGTGTATATATAGCTACGCGATAACCTTGCTATGAAGTGATATACCTATGTATGTGTTATACATTGGAGCACAGATGAAGAGGATACATGACAAAGGGATTATGGAAGTGTACGTAACTACATACACTCTCCTCGTGTGTATGTTATTTCGCGTTTAAATACTATCACCGTTATCGCGTTTGTCGTTAGCTCAATGATACTCTCTTCCGCAACGTACATAAATCGTGTCTCTCGTGCACTGCAGCTCGTATATATATGCAGTTGCATCATCTACATTTGGCTTTTAAATGGCGACGCGCGTGACGTTTATATTGACGAGGTGGGACTTATAGCAGACAGCAGCGCTCCATGGTAAACAGAGACGAGTGTGAGCGGTGGTGCGCGCATCCTATGCATACGCATGGAACAGCTGTTTTTATCGGACGTGCAATTCCGTCATTATCTTTATTTTTATTATTTACGCGTCGCTCGCGGAGCGACCAGACAGTGAGCAAATGGCTGTGCAGTTTTTAAAAATTATGTAATTCACGTTCAATTTCGAGAGCATGACGCGGACATGATTACAAAGCAAAGATAAAAGCGAAATTTCTTCATAAACAAATTTATGATTTCGAATCGGATCGTTATAAAAATTACAGAAAAACTCGCGTGAAAAATTGATTCAAAAGGTATAAAGTACTTCGATAGATTTAATAAGAGGTCTTACAACATTAAAATGTCAGATTTACGAATTGCAAACGTATTGCATACGTTAGCGATAATGGTTGCGGAGAGGAAAGAAGGGGGAAGCTTCGTGGTATACTTATATACATTATGCATCCTCCGTATATAGATATCAAATAGATGCAACGGACGCGTCGCCGTACGCGTGGAATATATGCTTCATGATTTATACGTCTTACGATTTACACATTCTTGCGGGTACCGCGTCGGCATCGTTTCTCTCTTTGTTTTGCCCATTTATGCGAGGATCAGCTCTTTCGAATGTATTACGCGAGCGATCGGTTCAACTGCCTGTTAGTCCCCTCCTCCTTTATCCTGCCTTTGAGAGTCTTTCTTTCTCTATCTCGTTTCTCGCTGTGCTTGTGTGCACCTGCATTCCGATTTTCTACGCTTTCTGATGACTCCGATAAAAAGCCAGTTTGCAAGCCATTGAAAAAAAAATTGACCGATCGACTTTTTTGCTTCTAATTTTTCCATCAATTGTTATTATTTTATCTGCTTTTTTGTAATATTTTTGCTTTCATTTTTTATGTATCTATATTCTATTGTCGATGCCGCAATTTTTTTGTTATAATGCAGACTTTTCTAGTGTACAACAAAGGCTTAAATTTGTCCATTTTATCATCGTTTTTATGTCATACTGGTAAAAATAAATGCATAATATACAGTCGGAAATATTAATGGTCTCGCTAGTTTGTCGGATACTTAGAGTTCATCTGAAATTTCTATGACTTGCACAAACTCTGGCATTCTACAAAAATTACAACTCGAATTTATTTATTAAAATGAATATAATTGAAAAAAGAATTTTCTGAAATAAACATCTCTGTAATACGTATTATTCAATTAAAAAAAAATTCTTCACACTCGAGGGATCGTGCGGAGTTGAGCTGCAGGGGAATTTACATTTGAAATTTAAATGCCAAGTGAGCGCGGACGCGCAGGAGAGACTTGTACTTTAATTCGAGCGCAGCGCTCTCCTCGCGCACGCGTGTTTGTAAATAAAGACGGTGAGATGAAAACATTGTTAAAGAGCCGCAAGGCACTCGCGCGCGCGCGCTCCTATCGTTACGAAAAATGGTAAACAAATATAACATGCAAGTGTCTGTCTGACATGTGCGCAGTTTTGAGTCATCGGCCAGCATCGGGCAGCAGCAGCCACAGCAGCAGCGCACGCACAGACGCTAGCCCAACAATCGTCCTCTCTCTCTCTCTCTCTCTCACTCTCTCTCTGTCTCTCGCTTACTCTTTCCACGGGAGCGACGACTTGGCTTAGAACCTCGGCGAGGTCGAGCGCTCGCTCGAAGGGCGCGAAAGTATCAGTAGCAGAGTGAGTGAGCGAGAGAGGCACCGAGTGCAGCAGCAGCAGCAACAGCAGCAACAGCAGCAGTAATGGCGGAGTCGAGCAGCGAGGCAGCCTCGTCGAGCAACAGCTCCGAGGAGCCGACGGCAGTGGTAGCGCCGGTCCCCTCCGGGCCGAACCCTGGGTCCGGCGAGCTGGAGAAACCCGAGGGCTTCATCGAGCCGGAGCGCAAGCGGCGCAAAATGCAGCACGGTATGGGGGCCCATACTGCTCTGGGGCCCGATGGCCAGCCCCTGCCGGCCAAACCTGAGCAGAAGCTGGAGCACCGCCTCGGCGGCATACTCTGCTGCGTCGTTTGCTTTGACCTGCCCTGCGCCGCAGTTTACCAGGTACTCATGAGCCAGTATTAATTATTTTATCTCAATTCAACCTCATTCTTTCGTCGCTCTAACCTCAATACTACCATCCCCTTTACTCCGTTTTCTTCCTCTCGTGCTTTTATTTTCATATGGCTTTATTCAGCTCCACTTTGTTCTGCCTGCTGGGCGCTAGTCTGCCCCTCTCGCTTGTCCTTTTAAATTAACCTCAAAATCTCTGCTGTCTTTTTCTCCTGTTCGCCAGCCCATAAGCTACTACTACTTACCAATTTAACAGAGTAGTATATACGTGCTCAAACTTTAGAAATAAGGCATATCTTACTTTCAGGATAGCTATAGCATATAAACTTCAGAGGATTACGTATACGTATATATATGCTTATCATCATACATTGTGTGTATATATTTGCTGACTCTCAGCCGTGGCATTTAAATGCCAACGTGAGCAACTGAGCAACTGGTATACCCATATTCCTATAAAGATGCTATATATACAAATGAATCATGACAATCGCGTAACAATATTGAAAAGTTAAAAGTCTTCCTTCCTTTTTCCCGTCTCCTTTCTAAAAAGTACGAAACAAAGAAAATCCGTATCAACTGACGCTCGGCTCGACTGATGAGAATGACATTATAGGCAAGAACAGCTGTTCGTTATTGACAGCGGCTACGTGTGGGTAGGGGAACGGTATAAGGCAGGACGGCCTGGCAGGCAGGCGAAAGAGCTACCTCGGTTGCACATACATGCGTGCGCTGCTGTGTGCGCGATGACGCAAGCGTATATAATACTGCACGGGCGCGAAAGGCCTTTTCCCTTTCATCTTGCCTTGACTTCTACAGCCTGCCTCATGGGTTGTTGGATATCATAGGCCTATAAGGGAGAGGAGGAAAGAACAACCCCCCACCCTTCACATACCTGGTGATATCCCTAATAACTCAAACCTTTCATGTTCCATAATTCTTAAATTATTTTTTTATATTTCTTTTTTTATCTTTTTTACCATTAGTTTATTATTTTATATGTTTAAGATATTTCTTACATTATATATTTCCTTGATTATAAAGATTCATTTCATGAAATTCATTAATGCTATATAAATGACAGTCTTCAATAGAAATTGACTACTTGTACCTTTTAACTAATTTGATAATTAAAAAGATAAATAAAATAATTTAAAACCCTATTTTTTAAAAATATAAGACATAAAATATATGTTTATATTGGAGGTAAGTAAATGCATGTTCCAATGAACAAAAAGATTTTTACTTATACAGTCATTTTTTAGTGTTATCTTTTATCTATGAAAATATCTCTTGTGTTTACAATTTTATAAAACTAACTAAGTTTACGATTATTATTATTTAACAGAAAATTTTTTATTTTCATTGTACATAAAGTTTTCATAGAATAATTCTCATTTAATACCTTTTTATTTATACATGCTAATGAAATATCAATAGTAAAAAAATATTGTATAGTGTAGATTATAACTTATTTTTTAAATACAATTAACTAATTTTCAAGTAAGGTATTTCTGAAGCGACAGAAGTACCATGAAACTTTTGGATCTAGAGTGCTAAGAATAAACATGCTATTTTAAACTCGTACTTTACTTTATCCAGATTCTTCTGTGAAAAAGAAAATATATTTTCTAATGCAAATATAGAATAGATGTGGACTTTTTAAATTTAAAAACATGCAAATATAAATTATGAAGTCATACATATTCAGTGAATGTTTTTAATAGCTTACTATTTCTTAAGCTTATAGTGCATTTTGTAGTTTAAGAAAAAAACTAAAGTTATGCGTTCGTGTAAAATAAAAGAGAAAATTTGCGAATGTCATAAATAATACAAAAGACTGTGCTGAGTATGTAGTGAGAGAGTGAGAGTGAAAAACAAATAATGAAGCGACTGCAAAGTTTCATTTTTTTGTATTATCATGTATAGCCTGAAACTATTTTTTTAATAAAAAAAACTTTAAAGTGATCAGTTATTTTCAGTCTATTTTCTTCCCTTCAAATATTTTTTCCCATTCGTAATAATCCTTTCCTTTCTCCATATTTCATGTTGGCTAACTCATTTTAAATAAATTCCTATAACTTGTCACTTAATAAAAAAAAATAGCAAGGAAAATTGAGTTACAAACGTTTATGCAAGGTATTAATAGTACCTATAATGTTTTGTGTTTCAGGTTATAAAACATCAAAGTAATGGTAATAAACATGACTTAGTTTGACTATTCTATGTTGATTAGTGTGTATCGAAGGGGTTTCTCAGTAACAATCTAGAAAAAAAATTAAATTCTGTACTTACCAAAACTATAATTAACAGGAAATCTTATCAGTGCGCAATCACTCATACTTTCATTTATTAGTATTTTGGTTTTAAAAAGAAGCAGCTGAAGTAAAAGTTTATTTGTACTTGACTTTTACTTTACCTGATAAAGGTTCATGCTATGAACATATAATTCTTCGAGAAGCACTTTTTTTCTTACATTTTTCTATTTATTTGAATAAAAATAAAAATACTTATGACATTGGTGTTCACAGTGTACCAATGGACATTTGATGTGCGCTGGCTGCTTCACTCATGTCTTGGCTGATGCCAGGCTGCGAGATGAGCAAGCAACTTGCCCAAACTGCAGAATTGATATTAGTAAAACTTCTGCATCGAGAAATCTGGCTGTTGAAAAGGCTGTCTCAGAGTTACCAGCTGAATGTCAATATTGTGCTAAGGAATTTCCTAGAAATTCCTTGGAGCGACATGAAGAAATTATGTGTGAAGAGAGGTAACACTTTATCATATATGAATTTTTAATACATATAATTACTAGAATAAATTGATTTCATCCATGCAGTTTTCTGCATATCATGCACTACTGTATTTTTATATAATGTAGTAATATATGTGATTGATTCTACACATGTGAATAATAATCATTCACTTACATTAAATAAAAAAGAAGGGAAGTAGATGATGTCAACAAAAATAAAACTAAAATTTTTTTAATTTTACATAATAGATTAAAACGTTTCGTTATATATTATTTCTAATGTTATATATAATATAAATATAATATATAGCACTGAATTAAATATATACAAAAAAATTAGATTTAATTTGATACTTCATTTAAAATAGCACAAATAATATCAATAATAACATTATAATAAATATTAATACATAATATTATGGTAATATTCAGAATCTTTATTTTTTAGTACAAAAGTTTTAAGTTGAATATATAAAATTTAAAAGCAACTGATCAACCCATTTATAAAACTTTTGTAATAAATGGAAACAAAATAATTCTCTAATTCTAAACCTCATTTAATCATATTTTCGGACCTAAAACGAAGCCGCGAAAATATTACAATTGCAATAAACATATATTTATTTTCATTTTTTTAGTACTTAAATAAAACATCAAAGACAGAAATTTGCATCTTGTTATTTTTTTATTACGAAACGTTATACTTTTTCAAATAAAAAAGGTAATAAAGGGATTTTTTCGATTTGAAGTGTTGAATTTTGTGATGAGAACAAGTGATGTCCAGCTTTAGGCGATGGCCGTGGGTGCAACTCTTCTCGATCTTTTTGCATCAGTGTAATTTTGAATATTTTTACGGATTTATTAGCACTATTTTAAAAACCCGCTACCACACCAAATTTATTTCTAGAAATATTCGCATACTCCATAATCCATTTATCTCAGCAAATGGTTATATTTTATCTACAAAAGAAATAAAGACAATTTCTTGAAATTTTGGTAAAAATTTTAGTTTAAAATATCTTTGGATGTAACTATCAGATTTTTTGGACAACGAACCACTCAGTTTGAAAATATGAAAAAGACATAATTATGCAAATTTGGAAAAGGATCGAATAATTTTCATTTTTTCTATCGTTCGACAACGAAAACGCTCTTTTTTTTAATAAAGGTCATTTTAAACTGAAGATAATTTAAAAACTAAAAACGATAAATGTAAATAATTTAAAAGTTTATTTGTTAAATAGTATTGCTTATAAGATATAAAAATATTAACAAAATGAAAAATTTAAAATTGTTTTCAGACATACAAACACACATACACGCACATATCCACACGTTCACTCACACACATACCTTAAATACATCTTTTTGAACATTTTTTATCTCGAATTCGATTTGAGATGAATTCACGTTTTTGAAAATTAATATTGCAAAAAATATTTTATAGAATGATTACAATGCAATTATACTTAAATATTTATATTGGCAACACTAGGCCATCATAATAAATGTCATAAAATCCTTAACAAATATTTTTTATAAATTTATAAATCACTCAAAATTTTTGAAGCAGAAAGCTATAAATATTTTAAATTTTGTTATTTAACTATAAAATTTTTTCTAATATAACTCAAGAAGAATAAATATTTATAACTTATATTCTTTGAAAGTATTTTACTTTAATGCGATAATAGAGTCATTACAAGACCTAAATCACATTATTATTTTAATGGAATTTTTATTTATTAGAATAATAAATTAATTAATAGATAAATAAATAAATTAAATATATTAATTAAATACATTTTAATATTAATTTTAAATATTAAATATTATTTTACTATTAATTAAATAAATTAAATAAACTAATTAATAGATAATCATGAGCAATAGAGGAGTGATAATGATCGTTGATAAAAAACTTAAAAGATTTCAAACCTAATAAGAGAAAAACACTCAGCATAGATGAGAGCGTCATTATATAGTAGGATAATGATCTTCCGATATTCGAAATTTCCAGAAATACACTCTAAAAGAATTTTAACGTTATAATTATATAATATATAACAGATATTATCTATTCTAAACTGATTTTGGAACTATCGTATACCAATTTACTAGTTTACTCCATTTTTATTGTACAATTATAAAATGGAGTAAAATTAGTGCAAAAGTGGAGCAAAAATACATCACTTGATTTTCTACATTAACTGATAATTTTATTAAATTGCAATTTCAATTTTGCGTAGGATATCAAGCTGCATGTATAGCAGGATCGGGTGTCCTTGGAGAGGACCCAATCACGAACGTCCGGAACATGAAGCTCAATGCGTTCATCCTCATCGTACAGGTGCTGATGTAATGGAAGCTTTACGTGATATTGATGCGAAAAATCTAGAGGAACGTAAACTCTTTGATAGCGTCTTCGATCTTCTTTCGTACGAAAAAATTACTTTTAATGGTAAATGTATTATATTTAGTTTTAGTTTTGTATAGCTGAACATATGAACATTAATATTTTAATTTTTTTCAGATTTACAAATGAAGCCATATCGCACAGACGAATTTGTGCACAAATTATTTTATGAAACTTCTCGGTTTACGGCATTCAACAATCAGTGGGTTGTAAAAGCTCGGATAAATAACAGTCAACGTGATCCAACTCAAAGCTCAGAGCGTGATATGACTTATCAAGTAGGTAGTCCTTCTAATTCTTTTTTTTTAATATTACTTATTTTATATTTTATAGTTCGTCTTAATATTTTTCAATTTTCTTCTATTCCTAGTTAATTCTCAAAACAAAAACTACTTGTACGTTATCTCTTCATTATCTTATCCTCAAAGGACCTTTTGGTGATATGAAAGTACAACCAAGAATTCATAGATTTGACTTTACTGAGTTAGATAACGAAAGTCCTTATTTACCATTACCTCTACCAGATACAGCTGAATGTAACAGACTTCTTGCTGCAAAAGCTATAAGTTTTCGGTGAGAAATTAATATTTATCTTTGGGAATAGTAATTTATCAATAATTAAATATTTTCGTTCAATCATAAAACAGAGTTAAATAACAAAAATTATAAAAAAGGTTTTGGTTTGTTTGGTATATTTTTTTGGATCAGGATGGGCCTAAATGTGTCTCGAGAAAAAAAACTTATTTTGTCTTTAACTAGAAGTGACGTTTCGTCGGCTTGGTCTGCCAACCTCTTCAGGCTAAATTTTTATTAAACAACAAGATTACAAACTTTAAACATAGATGAGCTTAATAATATACGTGACAGAGAGACAATTTACCTCAAACGTTAACACCAGTTAACGAGTCGAAAAATTATTTAGCGATGCAGATTCATTGTGAATTTGACAATAGAAACAGATGTCAAATTTTCATATACACACACGCACGCACGCACGCACGCACGCACGCACACATACACACTAGGCGCTGTACATATAGTATCAAAAACAAAACAAAAGGGGTAAGATCGAAGCCATAACAATAAGCTGTACGACGCTGGCTATTTCAATTTCGATAACAGAGGAAAATAAGTCCGACTGAGTGTATATATGTCCTCCTTCTTGTTTATACTATGTCTATTGTATTTTATATGGATCATTTCTGAAATAAGTTTTTTTTTATTTCTTAAATATAAGTTAAAAACGAATTATAATAATACTCCATCAAAGTCAATATATCAAAAAATGCCAAAAATACAATTACCTTTTAACATTAATTATGAAAAAATGTCTTCGACTCTGAAAGCATTCGGTATTTCCACAATTCTGATGGTTAATAAAAGCTTTGATTCTATCATAAAATTAGGGAAAGATAAGTCAGACACATGGGATCAAACGCGTGTTGTTTACAAATTTTCTTGCAATAATTGTCCAGCATCCTATATCTGGGAAACAAAAAGATCATTAAAAACTAGAATTAACGAGCATAGAAATAACAAAGATATTGAATTTGTGGTACACGTTCATGAGAATAACTTCAATCATGAATTTAACTGGGATGACACAAAAATTATAGATATCGAATGTAATTATAAAAAGAGACATATTTCTGAAATGATCCATATAAAATACAATAGAAATAGTATAAAAAAGAAGGAGGTCATATATACACTCAGTCGGACTTATTTTCCTCTGTTTTCGAAATTTAAATAGCCAACGTCGTACAGCTTGTTATTGTTATGCCTTCAATCTTACCCCTTTTGTTTTGTTTTTGATACTATATCTACAGCGCCTAGTGTATGTGTATGTGTGTGTGTATGTGCGTGCGTGCGTGCGTGTGTGTGTGTGTGTGTGTGTGTGTGTGTGTGTGTGTGTGTGTGTTTGTGTGTGTGTGTGTGTGTGTGTGTGTGTG
>JAYJLV010000056.1:12001532-12022232 GCA_036873485.1 Torymus texanus
TACATGTTACCCAAAGATTTCGTCCGAAAATTTCTTAAGGAGTACTCTTCTATATGCGTCTATATTCGTTGCTTATACGTTTTTCTCTTTATGCGACGGCTTTATTTGTATATATGTACAGCACAGGTATCTGTCACCGCGATATCGCTCCGGGAAGTTTTTTCACTCTATTCACAAAATGCTAATAACAAAAGCTTAAAATTACAACATTTTTTCATTTTTATAAGTACAATGGTTTTTATATTTTACCAATTAGTCTCGTCTTAAGCAACTGTCCACAAATAGCGTCTCATGTGCCATGTCTCTTGTCTCATATCTCAAGCGGACAAAAAATCGTTGTCCGATATCTATAGCATACTCGTGATCCATGCCACATGAGAAGCTACGTGGACAGTCGCTAATTGTCATGAAAAAATAATTTATAATGCGTTTGGAATTTTTTAAAAATTTCAAAAAAAATAAGACAAAAAATATTGATTTTCACATACTTCACAGAAAGAAGTTAGTAAAGTATAAACTTTATTTATAAAAATACTTTATTTAAATTGTAAAAGAACAAGATAAGCTTAATACTTATTAAAGCCATCTGAAAGCACTTTACTATGCGTGTACATAGAATGCAATCATTAAATGACGTCAGCGTCGTATTTAAGTATACAAAAATGCTTATTGGCATTGCGATCAAAACAGTATGATATAGAAATATTGACAATATCCTGTGAAGCTATAAAAACGATACTCATATACTCATTGTGTTTTATATTGTACTTCTAATGTTGAAACGTTTTAAAGACGCCTATTTTTATGCATATATATATGAAGCCGATTTACGATAATATTTAAAGTTGATTCTGTTTAAAATTCGAACGATCAGCTGATCACGCCACCTGCGCGGTCATAACAACAAATCCATTAAAACATGGCGACTGTTCGTGAAATCTTAGATCTGCGCTTCTAAACGTAATACTAAATATTAACTTTCTTTTTATTACTACACTTATTATCTATGAAAAAACAAAACTATTATCATGTAACACTGCGTCATGTACATTTCTTTTACGTTCAACCGTTAATTCATAGAAAAATGCTATTTTGACTTTTGACCTCATTTTAGTATACAAGCTTATAGCTCTTTGTTTTGGATCGTTTGACAGCTACCTGTCATTTTTATTGATTAATTATTCTCAACAATTTATAAAAATATGTGCACTGTTATAGACCACTGACGGAGAGTGCTGCAGGCAGAGATGCTGGGGAGGGGTCAAGTACTTTCGCAAGTAAATTATCAACAGCAGAACCACTGAACATCATTAACAAAGTCAAAATGACCATGCACAACAGGTTGAAGATGCTTGGTCAGCTTAAAGACTTCTTTAACAAGTCTAGTTATGACAAAAATCTCCAACTTATGCTTAATAAAGAGTGGATAGACTTCTTTCAAAAGCTAACATATGCCCAGATAAAAAGTATCAGAAATTACTCTTTAATAGATGATTCAAAAGGAAAGAAAGAAAATGGAGAAAACAGTGTTGAAGTTGATGAAAAAGATAAAGGAGTACAGAAATCTGTTACCAGTACCTTGCCGACTCAAGAAAAGATACTTCTACAGCAACAAGTAAAACCTGTAAGTGAATTTGAAATACATTTCTTTATTTCAAAATAAAATCAAATAGAATTTATAATTGTAAAATTAATATACTAAAAAAAAATGTTGTAGATTAATGCTGAACCTCCCAAGGAAACCATGGTAAAAGAGTCATATTACTACATACCACAAGTTCTTTCAAGTCTGTTACCAAGTTTGAATGGTAAAACCAAAGAATCTTTGCCTGCAGTACCAAAGTGGAAAACTAATTTACAAACCAGTGTTACAAAAACTAGCATTATATCAAGAACAAGACACATTCTAAATAGTATTGCCACAGCTGAATCATATGCCTCAAAATGGAGAAGAGTAGAAGATCTGCTGCAACATATTGAGCAGTTTCCTGAAGCAAGGCATCATGCTATTAAAGATGGTGCCATTAGAATTTTACTCAGAACACGAGAATCCACTAAAGATGAACAAATTAGAGGTAATTGTTTAATTCATAATCATGTATAAACAATAACTGTACCAACATAACAATTATTTTCATTTATTCTGTATCTTTATCTGTATCTTTATAGGAACAATACGTGAAGCTCTTGCCATATTAGGCCATATTGATACTTTACCGGCTCGTGGTATAAGGATTCTTACCATTGATGGTGGTGGTATTCGAGGTGTCTTAGTAATTGAAATGTTAAAAAAATTAGAACAATTAACTGGAAAAAAAGTACACGAAATGTTTGATTATATTTGTGGTGTTAGCACTGGAGCTATATTATCAGCAGTATTAGGTGAGTGTTTTATTAAGTGTAGTTTTTCAATTTGTACATTAACAATTAACATCAAAACATGACATGACATGAGTGGTTTTTTAATGCAGCTATTAAAGGGGATGATGAACAAGGTAATTCATAAACCTGCTCAACCAATATAGTTCCTTGTACGGCGAGTCTGAACAGCTTTACTAATTCTTTTGATGTTATTTTGCAAATCAATTTTATACAATCTTTTTTGTTTTTGTATTATTTATTTATTTGGTCAATCTTCAATAAAAATGTATTAAACATTTACAGGAGGTCACAAGAGGAAATCTTTAGATGAGATTTCTGAATTGTATAAGGAATTGAGTACAAGGATATTTACGCAGAGTCCACTATGGGGTACCAGTAATTTGGTATGGAGCCATGCATACTATGATACGGCATTGTGGGAACAAATGTTACAGGAACATTTAGGGGATAAAGATCTAATTAAAACTTCGCGAGATCCGATTGCACCAAAGGTATTCATATTTATTACTTAAAATTTTGTTGCTATTTTAACGAGAAAAAATATTTACATAAGTATTAATCTTGCAGTTTTCGGCCATTTCGGCAGTAGTAAATCATGAGCGTGTAATGGCTTATGTATTCAGGAATTATGCCATTCCCATAGGTATCGAAAGTCAATATCTTGGCTCCTATAAACACAAATTATGGGAAGCAGTGAGAGCATCTGCAGCTGCACCCAGTTATTTTGAAGAATTTAAATGTGGAGAGTATCTTCATCAAGATGGAGGTATGGATTATTAAAATAAATTTGTTTATTGTATACCTAGATACTGAACGAAAAAAATACTTTAAATATTTTTAAGTTTATATGATTTTAAATAAAATTTTTTTAATTTAGGAATAATGGTGAATAATCCTTGTGCCGTTGCTATTCATGAGGCTAAACAACTGTGGCCAAATAGTCCAATACAATGTGTGGTATCATTTGGGACAGGGAGGACTCCATTCAGAGTTAATACTGAAGATGAAGAAAAGAAAGAAGCATCAGCATCTAGTTGGAAAGAAAAATTTTATAAAATTTTGGACAGTGCAACAGATACGGAAGGTACATTTATTAATAGATTCTTGTCAAACTTATTTAAAATAATTACTTACGAAATATATGAGATTAAATATTAATATTATTTTACAGCTGTACATACAATGCTAAACGATCTTCTGCCAGCTCATGTTTACTACAGATTTAATCCTTATTTAACTGAAATGCTCACCATGGTGGAAATAAGACCAGAAAAAATTGCTCAATTAGAACAGGATGCAGCAATGTATATTCGTAGAAATGAAGAAAAATTTCAACATGCTGCTAGAGTTCTTATGCAGCAAAAAACATCTGGGCAAAAAGTTACTGATTGGGTTAAGCTACAAAGAATTATTTTAGGCATTTAAACGTCGAAAATATTAAAAAGTGACCCAACTTCCTGTATATAAAAAAAAAAAATACAATCATTAAAGAAATTACTAGGTTTTTATCGCCTTATTAATCTCTTTAACATGTATTCTAAGAGATATCTACAGAAATGTGTTTCAGGCTGTGATATAAATAGTTTTATGTTACAGAACAAAATGTTTAGTCAGATGTAATATACTTTATGAAAATTATATCTAAAATGTACAACATGAAGCTGGAAAAATGAATGTAAATTTACTCAAACATGTGAGTTACTTACTTGAAATGGATCAGTACCCGTTTTAATTTAATATTTCTTTAATTTTATAATCGTATTTTAGTTTTTATACTTGCAAAGGCACACTATATCGATCCATTCCTGAAAGTTGACTAAATATTGTATATTTTTATATATGTTGAAACGCAATGCAACATATGCTTTAAAATTTATTTTAATTTTACAGTGTAAATGTAATATTGTTTATACTAGCATGTATTACGCATGAAACTCCTGTGACATTTACTAGTATTAGCATTTTTGTATATATATATACTGGAATAAGTTACTAATATTAGTTACTATTTTAAATTTGTACAAAAAATACTAATCTATGTAATAGTATTTTCACGAATTTAGTTTTAACTACTTGATTTAGTTTGAACTACCTGTGATAAAATCCAAATAAAATGCTATATACCAGACAATTTACAGCTTTTAATATCTTACCTTCCCATTTTAGCCTATTGCAAGTAAATAAGTATAAAAATAGTTGTTTATTTTATGATAATACTAATAATAATAACAATAACGCATTTAGCAATAAGTTTGGTTGATGTTAATTTTTGATACATTAAATTTTTACTTTACTTTGAATTGAAATTATTAAAAATATATAAGAAAAAATTTTTAAAAGAATATTAGCTATTTAGTACATACATAATATGTAAAATGACGTCTCAATACTGTGAAGAAAGGCTCTTTTAAAATATTAGCTTTTAAACTAACATTATGCTTGGAGCACACTGTTCGCTTTCGTAGGGGCAATATATAGTATGTAACACCAGTTTATTAGCGTCAAAAGCAATGTGATATTTCCAAAAGATGGCGAAAGTTGAAAAATAGAAAGGGTGGTATGTGGCAATAGAAATATATACATAATTTTCTTCTAATATTAAGAAAAACATTTTTTATCGGAGAATGATTTATATATAGTCTATATATTTTATGTCAAAACAGAATGTATATATATATAAAATTAGCCCTTAAAATATTGCAAAAAATGATAAAATTGTTTTTCCTCCCTAAATGTCTACTTTTACAACTATCAACAGTTCGCCACTTTATAGGAATCTAACACGGCTTTTGGCGCTAGTGTATTACCGTAATCAAAGTGAATAAGTTTCTGGCATCGAGGATTTCTGCAGAAATTCGCCTTTTTCACTGTGCTCTGATTTATTTCAATTAAATCAGCAGACATAATCATTCATAATTTTTCTTGCCAACAAATTGGTAAACTGATCCTTATTGCCAGTTTAAAGGAAAAATGAAAAAAATACTGTGTGATCGGTGTAAACGCAGCATTAACTTATCTATATAGACACTGCGTGCAATCACTGTACCTATATAGTACAGCATATACGATATAGTGGAGCAGTTTAACCAGATCGACGCGGGCTCTTCTCGGAAACGAAGCGCACACGCGCAAGCGAGCAAAAGAGAGGGAGATCACAGTATCACACAGTAGCTAGTAGAGAGTTAGAGACTAGAAAATCAACAAACGTCAAAAAAGAGCGGGCGCGCGCGTGGCGAGGCTCTGTTGCGGGAAATCGGAGCGCGAAACATCCAGATAGAGAGTAGAAAGGAAAGCGTGCACGGAGCAAGTATATAATTGTTAGTTGATCGTGCCAGAATGTCGGTGCGTTACACGCACGCGGTGCTCTGCCGGATTCCCCTGTCGCTACGCACCCGGGGCGAGGTGCAGCTCGAGGAAGCGCGTAAGCAGCATCAGGCCCTGGCCCAGCTGCTGCGCGAGCTCGGTGTCGATGTGGTGGAGATGCCGCCCGACGAGGGTTCGCCCCTCTCTGTCTTCGTCGAGGACCTCGCGGTCGTCTGCAACGGCATCGCCCTCGTCGCCCGGCCCGCCGAGGCCACGCGCCAAAAGGAAGTGAGTATATATACATGCATCGCCCAAGTGCTTTAATCATTTTTCAGACACTTGTTAGCTATCTTCCTGTGCTTCTTCTCTGCGTATACTTCTCTTCTTTTCGAGTGCGTGATGCGCTCTATCTTGGTCGCGTGATCTCATCCGCGGCTTATGTTGCCGCGCTTATTATATACCTACTCTCATTCCAATTTTCCAATTGTCCCACTGAGCTGATGAAAAAAACCAATCTGTGCAACACGTCAAGTGTGAAAGAAAAATGGATTATAGCTGAAATTTGCATGTGTTATTTTACACCTGCGTCTTTTCAACTTGTTATGCTAGTCATTAAAACAAGTAGTAAATATCCTAGCCAGTAGTCAAAACTATAAAACTTTACATAAAACTTGAAAGCAATAATGAAATAGCCATTTTTGTCCACACATACTTTAAACAATAAACATATTATTATTAAATACTAAACATTTTATTTTACTTTAAGAGTTTTTCCTGTAAATTAATCTTATTGACCTAGGTATTTATTATGCAAAAATATAAATAAAGAGAAAAGAAGGTTTTAATAGTTAAAAAAACACTAGACATATAAAAATATAATATTAAAATTATTTTAATTACCATTTGTTTTATTTGTAGATTGAAACAATAAGAGCAGTCCTTAAAAAAGAATTAGAAATACCACTTATTGAAATAGCTGATAAAAATGCTCGTTTAGATGGGGGAGATGTTTTGTTCACAGGTGAATACTGTCTAAAGCTCACAGTTTATTCCTATACATATTTGAACACATTAATTGAATTGTCTTTATAGGTAGAGAATTTTTTGTGGGATTGTCACAATTCACAAATGAAGCGGGAGCAAGGGCAGTTGCTGCAGCATTTCCAGAATACCCTTGTGCCCCTATTAAGGTAAATTAAAATGTTATTTAGTCATAAAAGTTTAGTGTCCTTCATAATTGTACTATGTTTGAAATAATTTTACTCAGATCAAAATTAGTATTATATATATTCAATTAAGTGTTTAATCACATTGTAACATTTCATCAACATTCAATTGACACAAAATTAAGTAGAATACACGACATTCATTATCTAATCATACATTCAAGGTTGGAGACGGAGGTGAAGAAATTGTAGTGGAGAATCTCACCTCAGGTCTATTTCAGGTTAGGGATAGTTAAGCAAATTCATTTAAAAATATGATTTGCCTAACATAAATCATATTTTTTCACTCACTGCACAGCTTGTTATAGTAATAAAATATTAAATCCACATTCATTTAGTTCTTAATTTATTCTAGCTGTACAAATTACATTTATAAAAAAAAATTGACTCTTGTAATTAAGTTCTATTATCTATATATTCTCATGTTTCAAAAATTTATATTTGGTAAAAAAAATTTATAATTATGTAATAAATGAAAAAATTATCCATCCTTCAATTATTATTAGTTTTGCTGAAATAATTAAATATTATAACAAAAATAATGGCTTTTACTAAGAAAAAATATTTTATAAAGTATATACAATACTGTGGCACTTTGCACCTCATCAATACACTGACCATATAATTCATACTTGTTAAATGAGTTTTGCATGAACGTTGTAACTTTTTTTGTAATATTTCAAAATTCTGAATTAATGCTAATTTAAAAATGAAAAAAAAATAGTTTAACAAAAGGATGTCTTTCTACAGGTAGCTGAATCTAAACGTCTAAAAGTACTAGTAACCATGGCAGGACCTGATGTTATTTGCGTTGGTGCAGGCAAAGAATCCCAGGAAGTGCTAAAGGTATTTAAGTAACATATATTTTAACTGATAGACTTACTTTGTAATCATTAAATCATGTTACCTTTTTAGAGAATTGAAAGAGAAGCAACTTATACCTATCAAACACTAACTGTTCCAGAAGATGAAGCTGCTAATGTACTATATGTAAATGGAACTTTAATTCACAGAGCACATGACGAAATTCCTTTATCAAGTAAAGTTTTTGAAGAAAAAGTAGAATTTCCAACAAAAGCTTTACCAATTTCAGAACTAGCAAAAGTTAGTTCTGGTCTATCCTCTTGCTGTTTATTAGTACGCAGACCAAGGCACATTCGTAACATTTAAAAAATAGGTAATTGATTATCTATGCAAGCCATTGGAAATCTTTACTCGAATTTTAAATTCGTTGTATAGATTTTGGTAAGAATGAGATTCAAAGATGATATAAAGTTACCAACTTTATTTCGTTCTATTATTTTGAAATTTGAAATATTTATTATAACAAAAGTCATTAACACAAAATAGATATATTGTAGAATAGAAAAATTTTACATTGCCTTAGTAATTATAATTTTAGGGTAAACATTTTTTTTGTATTTATTTTATGTTTTAGCTTTAAAATGCCTATCTATTATAGTAGGCAATTATTATTCTTTTACTTGCCAGACAAGAAAATTTTACGAAATTATTACATATGCAAAGTTCTTTTTGTAAATTTAACAATATATTTGGTGATAATTATATCATGAAAAAAGAATTTGAAAAAATTCAGATATTAAACTGAAACTCACTACAGATTCACGTATAAAAGATACAATATACATATAACTAACTAAGAACTCATTGTTGACTGCTTATTAACATCTTGTAATAAGATTTGTTTACCAAAAATGAGGTGACTTGGCAGCTGCTAATACCTGCCTTTGTTGCAGGTTACCTGAGTCCTATTTTATCTGTTTGTATTGTTTTATAGTATATAATATTTCTTTTGCTATGCAAACTCAATTGTGATGATATTTCCTATGAATATAAGACATAAATCTATGCACAAATCATACTTTGGTATAATTTTAGTAAATATTTTTTTAATTTGTTTTTATCACATGAGTGTATTTAAGTATTTACATATTATAATTAAGACATAACATTGCAACATAGATAAAAATGTTTAAAACTGACCATATAGATTAGTTGGTCTAGGTGCATTAAATGTACAATCAATATATGTATTATATAGTATTGTAGATCCACACTTTATTTGATATCAGGCAACCATTATTACTTTGGCTCTCTTTTAACAATCTGTTTAGGTTTTATATGATAACAATTTAAATTTAAAAAAACTTACTCCATAAGATGGAGTGAAAAAAGTTTTTTTTAAATATATATAAATATTAAAAATTAATCAATTTGACCTAAATGTTACTAGTCTATATAAAGATGTGTTCAAAACTATTCATTAAAGATCTTGTTAAAAATACATCTACATTGATGTGAAAAAGATATATAGCATTTAAGAAATGTAAACCATGATAATAAAAGCCATTTTTCATTAGCAATGAAGGGCATATTATTTATAAGTTTTCATTGTTCTAATAGATATATATAGTCAATGTATTTTTCTAAAAATGACTAAATTCAAAATTTTGTGATTTGAAAAAATTGAAAATTTCTAAAAATTACATAAATTAATCACCAGATATCATGTTAGTATGGATCACTCTAAAAATCATAAATCAGTAAATTAGTTTCGATATGATGCTGAATGCGCTCGTATTAATATAATAATAGCTTTACACTTATTTTATATGAATTTATACAAACATATTTATTTAAGTACCTGCTCTGTAATAATTTTCAAATAAAACAATACAACTATATATATTTATACTGTTTTATTGCAAAATACTTATTTTAATCAATATTTTAAATATTTATACAAATAATATTTAATTTTCACATAATTAAAATACATTATATACAACTTTTTCCTATGTATAAAGTGAATTAATATACATAACATGAAGTGATCGCTTTAAAATTCACATTCTTTAGTATACTTTTCATTGTACCTCTTGATCCCATATCAAATGTCCGAGGAAAACTTTCACCTTCTGGTCTGTTATATATTTTTTGCATTATTTGTTCCCATTTCACTGGTGAAACTATTTGCTTAATTAAATGTTTCTTAATAATCTTTTCATTATTGGGATAAGTGTTTGTATTATAATTTGAATAGACTAATACATTTGGTTCATTCACTTCTATATTACTTAAAGCCTTTTGAAATGATTTTACTGCAGGATTCATTAATCTAGTATGGAATGCCCCAGAGACTGGAAGTCTCTGTAATTTGTTCAAACCAAGTTTTGTTTTATTTTTTTCAATATACTCAAGGGCTTCCTTAGAACCACCAAAAACTTTGACTTGTGTACATAAGTAGATTGCAATCCTTAAAAAAATATATTAACATTACTTATATAATTATGTATAATTTATTAATTTTGATTATTGTGCTTTATCATTAAATTAAAATTAAATAATTGTTATATTTTAAAAATATATATTTAGATTAAATTTAGCATTTGTAACATTGAAAACTTACTGGCAAACTGGATCAGGAGCTTCAATATCTAAGGCCCATTTTTCAGCAGTTTTACATATTTTTGCTGGTTGTGCTGTAGGAGAACAAAAACAAGAAAGCATTCCTTGAGGTGACATTTCTGAAGCAGATTGCATTGCAGATGCTCTAACTCCGACAAGTTTTATTCCGTCCTCAAAAGTCAAAGCTCCAGAAAAAATTAATGCTGTTAGTTCACCAACACTATAACCAGCTACAGCCATACATGATTCAATGGCCCTTGGTCGTTCTTCTAGTAATTTTTCTAAAGCTGCTAAGGACATAACCACTGTAGCTGGTTGATTAAACTCAGTTCTATTTAATACATGTTGAGGCCCTTTCAGACACATTTTCAAAAGATCGTAGCCAAGAATTTCATTTGCAATTTCAAATAATTCCTTTACTCTTGGAAATTTCATGTATTTTTCAACATCTCCTACTTTAATGATACCTTGTCCAGGAAATAATATAATTGATGTTTCAGAAGGCTCAATTCTTGGTTTTTTAGGTTTCTCATCCAAATTAGGAATACCAGTTTTTGGATATGGAGTTGTTGCCCACTCTGTATTTTTTAACTCAGAATAGGTTGCAGCTTCGTCGAGTAATTTTGAAACTGGAGTTTCTTCCAAATCTTTCGGTAGGTTCTCATTATTATTATTGCTACTACTATTACTAGAAAATTTGTTATTAATATCATAACGATATTTTTTTACAATTCGAAGGTTAGATATCGTTCTTAAATATTTCAACCGTGATAACATGTTTGTATTAATAGTTAAACAATGGTTTACTTGCACTATTATTCATTTAATTAATGTTTGTCTTTACTTGTGAACCATATATTTTTAATCTGCTATCTTTTATCAATGAATACAGGGCCCTTTCTACATAAGTCCTGATCCACGTGTTGTGTACGTTCCTACCTTCCCGGCTGTTGGTCTCTGTGTCGTTACAGAAGAAACGTGGAGTGGTCAATCTATGTCATTCGCAGTCATGGTTTCATCTCCTAAATTTCTCGAACTATCTTACCTACATCTAGATGAGCTATGGTTCTTTTTTGATTACTACAATTTACAATTATTAATTAAACAAAATATAAGACGCAACAACAATCATGACTAACAATGATTAATCAATCAGGGCCCTGTGCGGTGCCGTGTCGTAACGTGCCGTGCGTTCCGCCATAAAAGTGGAGTTGCCCATCTGTATTCATTCTCTATGGTTCTGATTCAGATTAGAAAAAGCAATCTAGGTAAAACATAAACCATGCCTTGTAGATTTCTCCGTTTTTGGTTTTGGGGTTTCATGGATAAAAACATAAATCGGTAAAGTAAGTATTTATTTAGTTATTTATTTAGTTATTTATTTAGTTATTTATTTATTTATTTCACCAGAAAAATTTACAATAGTAAATACTATATAGGTAAATGCTATTACCTGAGCATAGGCCTGGGAAATAAAATTCTTACAAACTAACTTACAAACTAAAACCGAACAAAATAGCCTCAGAGACTAAAACACTTTTTCCATGCACTCTTAACATTGATAAAGAATTTATAAGCCTTAATTTTATAATATATTCTCTTATTTAAATTCAATGATAATATTTAATTATTTAATGCTAGTGTAACGTCCGTGTGACAATGACGCGAAGACGGTAAAGTCAGCGCGGTACTTGTTCCTATTTCGGTCTACGCCTACGCGTAAATCCTTGTGTCTATGATCCACCATAAAAAAGTCCATAGAGACACATCGACATAGCTGTAAATCGAATGTAATTAGTTAAGAATTTTACATTTGCTTCTTCTTCAAATTCTCTCACCCACTTCTTCACGCACTCGCTTCTCATTGGTCGTGGTAGAGGAGCTCCCCAACCAATGAGAGAGCTGTTCGCTGTGTCGCACAAGTCGAGCTTGTTGCGCGACACACTATAGTTACGGAATAAAGCCCCAGTCGGCATTCGAACGGTAGTGACCAAACATTATTCTACTTATATACGTATCTACGTATTTGCATGCGGGAATAATTTAAGTGAATTTGAATATCGCGCGGAACGGTTTGAAGCGCTACCTCGCGGGCTTTCATTTGTTACTCGTGCTCGCATCTAGTGTAACATTACACGACATAGGGGTAACTAACGACTTCACTTGATCTAAAAATCATCATTAGTTATAGGTTATAGGTAATGTGCAACGAGTAATAAGTTGTAAAAATTTATTGAATGATTTGATAGGAAAATCTTACGAAGAACAAAATGCAAAAGTTAGAGAGAGGTTTTTTTCAATTTTTTAAGATTAATAATGCTTTTAAACTGACACCATCGTCTTCAAGACTTTTCTCTACAGACAAAAATACTAGTAGTGAAACCTTTCATGAAAAAGAACTTACAAAAAATGTTGAAGAGAAGCATGATATAAGTAAATTAGAGAATAACATTAAACCTAATGATCAAAATTCAAAGGAATTTGCAGAGTATGTAACTCCGAATAAAGCTAATGATGAAATCGAAGAAGCATCATTTGCTAGTCTTTTACGACTCTCCAACTTAATGCATGTACGATTTTGTATAATAAATTTTTGTAAAAAGATATAAGTAAATTAATATATTATCCTATTTATCAAAAATTTGTAGCTCGGGGATCCTGAAGGAAAAATAGTGCCAGGAAAAATTTTTCAAGTTATTAATAATGATTTGTATATAGACTTTGGTTGGAAATTTCACTGTGTTTGCCAAAAACCAATGAAAAATACCAAGTACATGATAGTTTATTTCTAATTTTATAAATCAATAATATATTATTAATTTCATAAACATTTTCTCCTTTTTTAGAGATTATGTTAGAGGTGCAAACGTGCGTTTAAGAATCAAGGATTTGGAACTATCAACGAAATTTTTAGGTTTTACAAAAGATGTTACTTTATTAGAAGCCGACTGTGTACTTTTAGGATTAATTTCAACACCAAATAGAATAAATACAACTATAGAGGCAGCAGAAACTGTAGCACAAGCATCACAATAATGAATATTGAAATAATAGTTCATACTCATTGAAAATATTTTATATTATTGTTTTATATTATATATAAATATAACGTATTTCTTAATTTACATTAAATTTTGAGTTTTATTAATATTTATGTTTAAGTATGTAGAACCTATAGTGATTAGTGATCCAAACAAATTTAAAATAATTCTGTAGATGGCGTTACTACAATTGAGGTTATAGTTTTCAATAACGTCTGTGATAACACTACTTTCAATTGCGTGTTTATACGCTATTTAAGCTCAATTTATGATAATAAACTTAATTTTCTTAAGAGCTCCATTGTAATATTTTTAAATTTATAAAAATGGTAAGATTAGTTTTTTAAATAACCAATACTACAATTGTCTATTTATCATACTTAAAATTCATTTGTTGTAAATAATCAACTAATTTAAAATGCTAAATCTTGTTTATTATTGAGCTTATTATGATACTTTTCAATATTCACAATAACATTATTTGTATTACAACAATCCATCAAGACTCTTGTTTTTGTAAACAATTCAAATTGAAAATTTTGTTATATTCTATTGTTAATCAAATCAAATCACAATACTCTAGAGCATTTAAATAAGAATGTTAATAATCCCAATTTTATTAATTGTCATAGGAGCTAGATATTTGTCGTGGTTGTCAAATGCCATTACTAGATCAAAGTAGTGGAAGAAATGTATTTGATGATGATTCGTTAATCAAATCAATTGATTTTGATGGTCACTATGACAAAAAATGGTACATGAAACTATCTTCAGGTATTGAATTGATCATTGGACAGAAGGTACATTGTTAATTTACTTTAAAAATAAACAAAGTAATGCTTATGTCACAAGAAATCTTACTTCTTGCTATTTCTTAAAATTTATTTGGTTGTAATTCATTTTGCCTTTCTTTTTACATTATGTTTTTTGTGAACCTTGACTCTTAATTCTTTTTTTTCTATTATTTAGGTGACAAGTGAGGAAAAACTACCTGAAAAAATGTGTGAACTTTGTTTTCAAAAAGTAGAAGCTTACATTAATTTTAGATTTCAACTTTTGAGGACCCAAGAAATTTTACTTAATTCAGGCAATCAAGACAGTACAATAAAAATTGATACGAAAGCGAATAATACTGAAAATTCAATATTATTAAAATCTCCGCTTTGTAGACCTGTTATGAGTAAATTGAACCAAAATTCACCAGAAATAAGTAGTTTTCAAAATAATCTGTGTAATTCATCATTCATTTCAAAATCTATAACAAATTCTTCAATATCGCAAACAATACCTGAAGATCTTATTAATGTTGATGATAGTAATATATCTTTAGATGTAAATAGTTTGAATAATGAAGATGATGAAACAAATGATTCATTAAATTGTAGATTACAAAACGATCAAGAAAATAATAATCTTAATGAGTCAGATAATTCTACAGATAATGTAATAATTTCAAACACAGAAGAAATTCCTGTTAAACAACAAGATCATGATATAGAATCTGAAATTGATGTCTGTTCAGGTGAAGATGATGATGTGTTGGAGCTGGATATCCAAAAAACAAAAAATGAAACGGTTGAAATTAATAGCTCGTCAGAATCTGATATTGAAGTCTGTGACTATGAACCTGCTGGTAAAAGAGGGAATTACAATACTTTTTCCCCGCCAATAAGATTTTAGTGACATACAAAAGTATGTAAATTTGAATTTGTAAATGATTGTACATGAACAATTACTTAGCTTCTGTTTAAAAGTAAAAATTAAATCTATTAGGCTAAAGTAGATTTGCAGTCTAGTATAGTAGAAATGAAAGACAAAATAAGACAAGATACAAATACCTATTTTTCAATACTCAGAAACCTTAATTATAACATAAAATATAGAATATTGTTTTTTGCATATTAGTTATAATAAGACGTAAGTTTAATAAATTTTATCTAATCAAAAATTTTTTGGTTTCATTTTTAATACACTATGCAAAATGCAAGATATTATAAATTTCTCCTTTTTTAATTAATAAAATAATCTTATTTTGTGACAATTGAATGAAATTCTATATCTCATGGAATTAAGCTAAAGCAGTATTATTAATTGTTAAAAGATTGACAAATCAGAATAAATACTAACAACCCAGAGCGGCATCATAAAACGCTGTGTATCAATATATAGAGATGTAATATATAGTCATTATTGACATCTTTTATTGTTTATTTAAAATTTTTTTCTACTAATTTTTTTTTTGTCATCCATTGTTCCTTAACTCGTTATAAACAACTGACGACTACCGTAATTTTGAAAAACTTAAAAACAAATTCAAATAAAGTGAACTTCGATGTATAGGCAGCTATATATTATATATATAGTATAGTCAGTGTTTACGCATCACGGCATCAGTATACGATATGGGGGTGTGGGTGTGTGTGTGTGTGTGTGTGTGTGTGTGTGTGTGTGTGTGTGTATATATATATATATATCTTTTAATCTAATGTATATATTATACTTTATACGGGCTCGCTTTTTAATCTTATCACTGGTGATGTATTACCATACGCACGCATGTTACGCGAATCAGAGTGCGGCAATGGGGCCAATGTGTTTATACTGTTTCGTCATGATTTCTTTCAAGATCATCTGTATTCACTGGAATAAATCGACATCACGTTGAAATTTTAAATTCTCGTTGCGATTTTTTATCACGTTTTCCCAAGATTATAAAGAAACAAGATGTACAAATTTAAACTATTTGAATCAGTACTTAAAAAGTAAGTTTTAAAAAAGTTTTTAAAATATCAGTAAGTTTAGTTATCACTATCATTTGATAATACATATAACAATTGTGGTAATAACTATTTTATCTTCTAGAGTAGACTTAACCTATGGAAGAAGAAAATATTCAATTGATTCAACTAATCGTATAACAAGGATAGATAAGGTAATATGCAAACAAATTTTCAATGTAATTGATTTGAACTTCATGTTAAACTTTAAATTTCAAAATTCAATTCTCAATTATAGATTCTTATTGCGAATAGAGGAGAAATAGCTTGCCGTATTACCAAAACTGCAAAGAAACTCGGTGTTAAAACTGTTGCTGTTTACAGTGATGTTGACAAAGATGCAATGCATGTTGATCTTGCTGACGAAGCTTATCATATTGGACCAGCACCTTCAGCTCAAAGTTACTTAAGACAAGAAAAAATTATATCAATTGCTAAAAATGCAAAATGTCAAGCAATACATCCTGGATATGGATTCTTATCTGAAAATACAGAATTTGCTGAACTATGTCAAAAACAGAATATTATTTTTATTGGACCACCAGCTAAAGCCATACGAGATATGGGAATTAAAAGTACTTCAAAAACCATAATGGCTGCAGCTGGAGTACCAATTATTGAAGGTAAATTGAAATCCCTATTTAGATATACTTACTTGAAAATTTAATTGTCTATTTACATGAAAACGTTTTTAAATAATACAATTTTGTAATGGTCAATAGGGTATCATGGTGATGATCAGTCGAATGAAACATTACAGAAAGAAGCAAAAAAAATTGGTTTTCCATTAATGATTAAAGCAGTTAGAGGTGGTGGAGGAAAAGGAATGAGAATAGCTTGGAAAGAATCAGAATTTTTGCAAGCATTAGAATCTGCAAGAACAGAATCTCAAAAATCATTTGGTGACTCAGCAGTACTTCTAGAACAATATGTTGCTGAACCAAGACATGTAGAAGTACAAATTTTTGCCGATAAATATGGAAATGCAGTATATTTGTTTGAAAGAGATTGTTCTGTTCAAAGAAGACATCAAAAAGTTATTGAAGAAGCCCCAGCAGTAAGATATAAAAAAATGTTATATTTTAACTTATATGCTTTAGAAAAAAAATGTAGATTAAAGATTTTTGTGATATAAAACAATTTTAATTTTAGAACAGAGGATATTGATTGTTAATGAGATTTTTTATTCTTTTTTAACTTTTTTTTAGCCTGGAATTTCTGAAAAGCTTCGAACACAATTAGGTAAAGCTGCTGTTAAAGCAGCAAAGGCAGTTGGCTATGTAGGTGCTGGAACAGTAGAATTTATAATGGACAGACATACATATAAATTTCATTTTATGGAAATGAATACTCGTTTGCAAGTAGAACATCCTGTCACAGAAGCAATTACAGGTACAGACCTTGTTGAGTGGCAATTAAGAGTGGCAGCTGGTGAAGAACTTCCACTAAAACAAGAAGATATTCAGTTAAATGGACATGCGTTTGAAGCTCGTGTCTATGCTGAAGTGAGATATTATTGAATAATTACTTTACAATAATTAATAATGGAATATTTCATTTTCAATGATTTTCTTCATATTGAAAAGAACATTTTATTGATTTCAAATTTTTTTATTTCTAGGATCCTAAAGGAGGATTTTTACCTGAAGCAGGAAAGCTGATTCATCTAACTCCACCTTCAATAGCTGAAAATATTCGAGTAGAAACTGGTGTTCGTCAAAATGATGAAGTATCAGTTCATTATGATCCAATGATAGCTAAATTAGTTGTGTGGGGCAAGGATCGAAATGAAGCCTTAAATATTATGCAGTCGAAACTTTCAGAATATAATGTTTGTGGATAAAATTGATATAACTTCTTATAAATGTTTATATTTAAAATATCCACTAAAATAAATATTTATAGATTGTAGGTTTAGAAACGAATGTAGAATTCATAAAAGACCTCTGTAGGCATCCAAAATTCCAGAATGGAGAAGTTCATACAGGGTTTATTGAAGAAAATTATGAATCATTATTTCCAAAAATCCAAGTTACCAATAAAATTTTAGCTCAGGGAGCATTAGGAATAATTTTACGGGAAGAAATGGATTCTTTAAAATTGTCTGTTAAAGTAAATGATCCTTTTAATCCCTTTGCTATAGAAACTGGATTAAGATTAAATCATAATTTGAACAGAAGATTGCATTTTCAAATTGGCGAGGAAAAATGTTTTGTTGATGTACAATATATTGAACCAGAAATATACTCTATGAGAATAAATGATCTGGGACCATGGAAAACTGTAACTGGTACTTTAAAAAAACAGGGTAATACATTAGAAGTTAAATCAAATATTGATGGTAATATTGAGAAATATAGGATTGTGAAGATTGGAAATGAGCTTCATTTATTCACGCATGTAAGTTCATGAATTCATAGACTTAATAACATTTAATATCTATAGAATATGACTTTATTTTATATTTATATAAGTTTTATGGGATGTAAATTAAATTTATAGGACCGTAAATGGAGATTTGTGATTCCATTTCCAAAATACCTCAATGAACTGTCAAATCAAGAAAATATAACTTCTGGTGCTGCTGTAAGTCCTATGCCAGGAGTAGTAGATAAAATATTAGTTAAAAAAGGTGATACAGTTAAAATTGGCGATCCATTGATTGTGATTGTGGCAATGAAAATGGAGGTATGATCACTTAAAATGAAATTTGTTGTTTTTAAGATAAAGTTTAAAAATAATTTTTTATTTTAGCACGTCATTAAAGCCACGTCAGATGGAATTATTGAAAGAGTTTTATGTAATATTGGAGAAAATGTTGCCAGAAGTAAACTTCTAGTCCAATTTGAAGATAATCCTTCAGTTGCATCTTCATAAAACAACTATTGTTATGCATTATTGTCACGCATAATTTTAATAATTACAAAGTGAATTATATATATTTTTTACGCGCTATACTGCAAGTAGTAAGATGATGAAAGTAACTATGAAAGTATAATGAAAGTGATAACAAAAATAACAACTATGTAAAAATAAAATTATTATGTTAAATGTAAGGATTCTACTGGCAGCCACCTGTCATAGTTAAAAAAAAATGTATTTTTATGGTGTTATGAATATAAGAAATTTTTATTTTTTAAAAATTACTAGAAATCATTTTCACTATACTATTCATACCTGCCCTCTACCTGAGTCGAATGCATTTACGTCGGTGTTGTACGCCGATTGTGCCATAGATAACACAAGCTAAGTTCCCTATAGCTTTTACCAAGAAAATTATTTTTTTTTACAAATTTTATTAGTTTAATACTATATTCGTATTTGGAAAATACAAAACAGTAGAGTCAAGTTATTTTAGTGTATAAAAACATTTTTTAGGAACAAAAACTATAGTTTGATATTATTTTAAAGTGATTTGTTATTATTGTACAAATGTAAAAGAGTTAAATATAATAATTTATTTTTTGCTATTTTTTATGTATTATATTAAAAAATAATTTTGTACGTAGTTTATTTTACTTTGATTTAATTTGTCAATTAACAAAAATGTTGACAAAATTTTATTTTTATTTTCACTATCTCAATATGGTTGATTAAAATCAAGTGTTAATAAATTATATAAGTTTATTTAAAAACTGAATTTTTAAAAAATATCGATAAATTATTTCAAAATAAATATCTTTACATTTTTATTTCACGTTTTTATTACATTAGAGTATAAAAAATTGTTACGTACTATTGAAGTACATTATAACACAAAGATAAATTTTTTTTATAATTTTAATTTAGAAATTTTATATGTTTGTCGTTGCAAAAAATAAGAAAAAAAATACGTGGCTCATAAAAATTAAAATTCTCATAAAAAAATTTTTTAAGCACAAACATGCGCTATCTTGGTTCATGTGAAAAATACACAGTAAATAATCCGCGATAGAAGCATTAAAATTATAAAACATTATCGAAAGCAATAAAATCCACGATTCTGTCTCGATCGAATCGCGGCATTGGGAAAAATAATTCTTCGAAATTCTCTCTATGCGCGTCGAAGTGTTATATATTATCATCGCCTTTCGCTCATCGATAAATCTCCCTTTTAATCATCCGACTATTACATGGCAGCCAAACTTTTCCGTGACTATAAGGCATACCTTCTCGTCGATATCAGAACCCATTTACATACGTACCTTGGTAAATTTATCGCGCGGCCCAATGACATTGGTATATAAGTATTATAGAAGCGGCGTAGAGCTATTGAAACGACGAGGGGGAGAAAAAAGCCGCGTCGATTAATAGCGCGAAAAGAGCTGGAGTGCAGACGCGCAGGCACGGGTCAATTTTCCCTGACAATCGAGCCGCGTCACGAAGGTGTGCGGAGCGCGTGTTTAGTAATGAGCCGCGCCGGGTGCAAACCCCACGACACCTTACATGACATAGCCGCCCCTTCTATTTCTCATCCCTCTCTCTCTCTCTCTCTCTCTGTCTCTCTCTCTCTCTGTCTCTCTCTCTCTGTCTCTCTCTCTCTCTCTCTGTCTCTCTCTCTCT
>JAYJLV010000056.1:12022332-12050716 GCA_036873485.1 Torymus texanus
TCTCTCTCTCTCTCTCTCTCTCTCTCTCTCTCTCTCTTTCTCTCTCTCTCTCTCTCTGTCTCTCTCTCTCTCTCTCTCTCTCTCTCTCAAGTTCTTTCGCCGAGGGTAGATATATAGGCTGACACAAGCGCCCTGGTACCATTGTACTATATATATATATATATATATATATTACTTTTCCAAATTCGACCCGCTGCGCTTCACCAGGAACATAAGGCTTGCTACTGACGCTCTCTTCTTTTTCGACGATCGATTTTCTCGCTGGGGGGATTATTCATGCTTCCTTGACGTAACACACATGTGCACACTGCACACTTCGATTTTCCTTTTCTTCCTTGCGGAGCAGGTTAATGGGACGAGCCCGCGCGCCAGTGTGCGAGCGATGCGAGAAAGACGGTTGTACATTTTCTGCAGTACTTTTTATGACGATGGAAACACAGTATCCTGCCAGTTATTAGAATAAATTTTGTACGCGGGTTACATCTCGTGGAAAGTTATCAAAGTCGTCTACTTGTTCTAAAGAACTGCATTTAAAAAATTAGACAAGTAGTTTATATTCAATTTAAGGATAAACATCAAATGTAGAATTTCAATAAGATATACCTATATAAAAGATTCAAGAATTAAGTAAACAACTATAGAGTACCTGTAAACCGCACTGTACTTGGCCCATATCCACTTACAATATGTATAGAATGTTGTAAGTTTTTTATTGTTATCGACTTTTTTATATCAGAATTTTTTCGTTCAGCACATTTTTATAGTATATTGCATTTAAAAATTTTGTATCAAAAGCTATTTAATTATTACAGTTTTGTATAGATTGTTTAGAATAGAGACTTATTTTTATATGTAAAATTAATAGAGGAAAGATAAGAAAACTTATTTATCTTGTAATTATTATAATTTTAATTTACTATTTATCGTAGTAGTTATCTTATATTAAAATATATGAAAATAAAAATATAAAAAATAATAAAGTATTTGACGAATTTATAGCTAGGAAAATTCCATCACTCTCCAGCTACAGAAGCGTTAATGTAACCTGTAACAGCAGTGATTTTTCATATTGTACACGAGAACTTGAAAAACATAATACCCGAAATCCACGTGATATTGGAAATAATGAAACAAAGAAAAATGATCTTGAACAAAAATCACGATATCACAAAATTATCAAGATGAAGAAGTCCCAGCGAAGGTCAAAGCGATTTGTCCGGAGGCGTAAGCCGCGAGACTTCGTGACAGATACTCAATCTCACTTTCCCTTTGTTTTTTCGTTCTCTTCGTCATCCCTACCTACAGTATTTGGAAGATTCTAACAACGATAACAAATTCTTCCGCGAGAACCAACGATTATACCAGTTTCACGCGCCAGACAAACTTACCGACTATCGCCGAAAGCGATACGCGCGTGTTTTTTCCTTCTTTTAAGCTGGGGTAATTGTTTCATTAATCCTTTGAAGGTTGCGGTGTGAAATTTTGTTGAATAATTTTCTCCAAGTTCTCAAGTTGTATATACCATTGTATACCTGAACGGTTTGTGTTTCGAATTTGTGGGAATTTGAAGATCCTCACAGTTTTTGAAAAACAGCGGATACCATACCTTTTACTATGATCTTACCTAGTGACATTGATGATGATCAGTTAGCGGAGTATGTGTTATGGTAATTTATGTATCGGTGTTGGTAAAATACTTAATTATAATGTAATAAATGCACTGTCTCATTTTTCTTTTGAATTCGAGAAAAATAAGAACTATTTTCTAAAAAATTTATTTTTGTGATTAGCTTTACACTCATATAGAACTACAAGTATAAAAATGTTATTTAGTTATTTTATTCAATATTGGTATCGGTAAACATATAATTTCATACAAGCATGCATTGATGTCCCTCTTTCATATACAATAGGAAATTTGAGTTTATACTATAGTTTAGTAAGATGTTATAAGTACTTGGTAAAATTTCTTTAGTTTTTTATTAATTTTAGTATTAGCTCCTCTGTTTTATAAAAATTGTTATTCAAATGTTTTATACATATACGCACACCCATGTGCGTGCACGCAAACATAAATTACATAAACATCACTTTAGAAATATTCAGTAATTATTGGAGGACTCATAGAAAAATATTCTAGAACTTTCACCATATTAGATTAAAATAGTTTACTTTATTATAGAGTATATTAAATGTATTTTTGTAGTCTTTTCAATTACTATTGTACTTATTGTATACATACTTGATAAATTTCTACGAGTCTGATTAATGTATTAGAAATAAATGGTTTGTAGAATTATATATAAAACTTAATATTTATAAGATTTTGACGCACATGTAACGGCATGTGATATTGAGTCCTATTATATTATATCTACAAACATGTACTGATTAGTTTCACTATTTTGTTCAACTAAAACTGTTCGTAATACATTACAACTAATGGCATATATATATATATATATAAGTTTTAATAAGAAGTAATAAACATAATGAAGGAAAAAGTATTGAAAATTATAGTAAATATTTGAAAATTTCGAGAAAATACTGCAGATAAGTCAAATATGAATTACGACCACACAAAACATAATATACTATATATATATATATAAAAAAGTATGGTGTGTCTGTTCTGTGTCAGCCGTGGCAGTGCGATGGTGGCGAAGAAGTCCAGCGGCTCGAGGAAGCTCAACGCCGTGGCGAGAGCATTGGCCACGGCAAGCACGGTCTCGCGCCAGTATCGATCCGGGGCGAGCGGTAAGTTTGCACATCACCTCGTCAGATCCTGCACGCCTCCGTGCGCGCGAAAAATATCCCGCTTCGCTGGCCGAAACTGGAGCGAGTAGTTACTTATGTAACTATATAGGAAAGCACGCACGATCACGCGCACGCGAAGTATTCTTCAAAACTTTTGACACTCGCCCGAGTAGGAGCAACGTGACGCAATCTGATGCAGTATAAGCTGATGATTTTTCGGTGCGTCGCGCTCACCTTGCCACATACGCCTATACTTATTTCTTTTAAAATTTTGTTTTTTTTATGCAGTAGTGAAATATTATTGTGATCAAGTTATTATATATAGTACTGCCGTTTCGCTTTGGCCAACTCGTTTGTTTTCGTATGAGACTTATATAGAAAGGTACCAAATAAAGAATCTATTAAATTCTGCTGGATCCTATTTCGGAATCAAATTGTTTAATCGGATCTCTTATCCTTTTAACGTAGTCGAAAAAGGGATGAAATAGAATTTAACAATTTTGTTTTATTTGGGTAGCTGGCACGAAACAAACGTACATAGGTATAATTAGTAGCTGATATAGCCTTTCTATTAGTACCGTACGTACTTAGAAAAGATAATATGTTTTGATTATTTGATATTGCTATATTTACTTTTATTAATTATCAATCGCATATTAAATTAGTGAACAATGATTAAAACGTATTTTATACGGTATAGTTATCAAAACTTTCCAATTTGAAAATAAGACATTTTTATTACAATATTAAGTAGGTTTTGTTCGTGAAACTGTTCCTTTCTTTATAAATATTACGATAAAATAATATTTTACATTACTTGATATTTTGAACCAATTTTAGTTTATATAAGAGTAAAGTCCCCCGATATGATCCAGCATTGAACACCGACAGAGCCCAATTCTTTTATAATAGGTTTATTATAGATGTATTTCGAGTTCGGATTTGATTGTTTCAAGCAGCTCACAATTTTTCAAGCAGTAAAAAACGAATGCATTCGGTTTATTAAAAGTGAATGATATCGCCTATTAATTTACATAACATATTATTCTAATATCAATACATAGCATTTCGTATTCATTGGTTTTGATTAATAGTAGTATATTGTAGGGCGTGAAGTTGGCCTTTTTAGACCGAGTACTGAAAACACATAAGGTCAAAAGGTCTACTAGCCCTAGGTGTACACCATTTTTTTTGTGACACATGTATTGATTTTCAGGCTTTTTGAGCCTAAAAAGCGAGCCTAAATTGATTTTTTGTAGTTGTATCAAAATTAACATTAAATAAATAAAAATTAATTCAATTTTCTTGTTTTTATTAAAATTTGATTCATTGTCAGATTAAAAAAGCCATGAAAAACATGCACATCAATGTTATAGGGGATTATGTTTAATTTTTGCAATTTCACGCAGTTTTAGAGCTCGGGCGCAAATGTATTTTTTTCCGATAATTTTACAAATCAAAACTAAAAATGTCAAAAAAATCATTTTAGGCCGAGAAATCGCGAAAATCGTGAATGTGTACAAAAAATATATTTTTACTTATTATATGATAAAAAGAACTTAAAAACTCCTGATATGGTCCATTCCCACAATTTTGAGTAGGGGCAATGAGTATACATTTCACATTTTTTTTTCATATTATTATTTCTTATTTCTGAAACAGCATTGTTTATGAATTTATGGAATGGTAACACTATGTAAAAGCGGAGCGAAGTCAAAGATTACTCTTGCAAGTAACACTCGAACAAGCGTAAGGACAGCGATCACACGTGAGAATGTCGAGTTGTCGTCTTTCTGAGCGCGCAGCCAAGGTATTACCTTTTTCCTTCCAGCCGATATATATTTTTACTGAATAATAATGCGTATTTTACAACGGTAAAAATAAGAATAATTTACAGATTTTGCGAGACCTAGATATTAAGAAATAATATTTGCAATTCAGATGCAGGTTTTTTTACCGCCGTGTGAGTGATCGACACTTGGGAATCCGTTTTGCCGGTCAAAGGTTTCGATATATAAATTAAATGTAACTTGATTTGCACAAAACATCGTCTTCTAAAAAATATTATAGACTTAGGCATTTAGAATTGTTGGAATGGTTCTAAAGAACTATATCTAACTGAGGATTAACTTTCTTAAGAATATAAATTGTTGTTTGATTGTTGCATCAACAAGTCGAAGTTTTAAAAGTTCGACGTAATTAAAACATTGCTTTGGGGCTCGAAATTCATCATTTACTGCGAAATTGTACGAAACCTTTTTTAATTTGAAGCTGTTTTATATAGAAGAAAATTATGGAATATAAAAATAATTTATCTGTGTCTTTTAAAAATTCCAAATAAATCTAGTAACTTACGCACATAAACTTTATTTTATCAAATTATTGAACTTGAATACAAGGAACACGAAAAATAAAATTATAATATGTTGTTGATAAAAGTAACGTTTAATTATTATCTTGTCGGAAACGACACTTGCATACTGCTAAAAATTTACGATTTTTGATAGATTGCGTGCTACGAAGTAGCTAATTTCAGACGGACGCGGAAACTGTTCTTCTCCTTGAACACCTGCAAACTCTAAGACTTTTCAAAGTCGATCAATTATTATCAAGCCCTTGATAATCACGAAAGTTAGCGCCATCCTGCTGTAATCGCTTGTTAAGTGAAAATAGAATGGTTCAACAAAAAAAGCTACAGCCATGCATTAATGATATTCAATGAAATATATATGTATAATTTATTTTCAGACCCAATTAATCGAGCATTAAAAGATTAGCTTTTAATAATTTATTTATTTGAAACCTAAATGTTGAAATATAATATTAATAAGGCAATTAAAGATTAATAAGTATGTTTATATCTGGATTATTATAAAAATAATTAAATGTGAATCAGTTACTATTATATGAAATCAAAATACTAGAAAAAATAAATGAAATTGAGAAGAAAAAGTTCAAGGAAATTTTTCAGAATTCAGGTCAAGAGTCTTGAAATTCTATTATAAGTTTTTGTGCATTGAGTATGTGTTACCTCTAGGTGAGAAATATATTAAAGTTGTTAAATTATTTGAGAAAAATAGTAATAGAATATACCTTAAAAACGTAAATGTTAAAACTTTATAAAAAGTTCATCCTTGGCTCACATGTAGGGCGGCTCTAATCTCAAAGTGTAATCTTTCAAGATATGACGATTCGATGAAAGTGAAATAGCACAGAAATAGACTGTTAGCACCGTAATGATTTCATTAACGGCGTAAAGTTAAAATAACAATATCTCTAACCCGGGAAAATTCCTCGCCTATCTGCAAAGTATCTTTCGCCTCTATATCGAACCATCCCCCATCGCTGTGCTTAACCGAGCTTTCGGGGGCGCGCTAGAAATTTTCGCGCTCACACATCTATATATACCAGTCGGAAAAGCTTCCATCAGCGGCTTCTCCTATATGCAGCGAGTAGGCGCGGATTGATCCGGCGGCGGGTTGCGCGGTCATGGCTGCGGGGCGCGCCTCCTCCTTGCTTGATAATTGCGCTCTCCTCGCACCCCCGTGCATATATCGCGCGCACGTGTACGAGCCGAGCCCCCGATGGAGCCGCGAGATAGACCCTTGGAGGTATATAAGGCGGCCGGCGGCGGGCCGCGCGCGGCTGCAACAATTACACGCGCGCGCGGCCCGAGGAGAAGCCGACGAAAGCTTCGCCCGCGCGCTTCTCAGTCTAACGCAACGCCGCCCGACCGCACCTTCGAAGCTCGCCCCGCCGCTGCAGCGGCTTGAAAAAATGAGTAGTCGGGCGCTTTTTCGCTCCGCCAACCTGAACAACACGCGTCAGACACTTTTTCGCCCGCCTAAATCAGCCGACAAGCTTTTTTTTGTTAACCTCTCTCGTCACTTATTCTCGGCATGCACGAACTAGCGAAAAAAAAACTTGATACCACATAAACGTGCTCTACAATATTAAAGCATTAGTTTGCCGTTTATCACCGGGAAAGTAGTTTTTTTCGCGTTTTCGCAACTAGTAAAGTTCCGTGGCACTAGTTTCGAGAATGTTTGGCATGGAAGGGTGATAGGTCGGGCGATGAAGTCGCGGCAAGGTATATATGCAGCCGGCGGATGCGATATAGCATCGCGCGCGATGCAGCAATATACAGGCGCGAGTGTGCGGCTGCTATCATCGCGATTGTGGTGTATATGTGACGCGCAGCGTGCCTGTCGTTGTTGATGCGCCAATCTAACTTGGCGATGATGGAAGAGATCGAGGCGGGCAGGTCGGAGGGCAGAAGGCCGCCGACGCCGCCGCCGATGCCATCGCCGCTGCCGCCCACGACGCCGAGGACTATAATCTGCCGACCCTGCGAATTGCGACGCGAGAAGCCCACTTATCTTCGGGACCGAGGTAAATTCCCTACCCTGCGGATATTTAATGGCTAATACACGCGCTCCAGGCTCTAATATTCCCATTGCAACCTGTGGTTTCGCGCGTTTCCAGCCCGCAGTTCTAGCTGATTGTTTTCTGAACTTCCATTTTGATTTGACCTGCGAGTCTAGTTTTCCGTCTCGTTCCGCAGCTACAACATTGAGGTGTTTCTTTTCATCTACGGTGTGAAAAAGTTTTCTAAAAATTATCATACTGTCTCGTAAAGTTCCCATATAACTTTTCTTGGAACATATAGGAAAATTGTGTTAGACTTCATTCTAACAATACTTAACAAATCCGCATTAAATTTTACTGTAAGTATTTAAGTAATTAAACGTACAATTATTCTTTTGTTAACATTATTAAATTTAACAGATGCTAATATAATTAAAATTGTATTTCATTCATTTCGCTGCTACAGATTATTGAAAAACTTCTACTACACTAGAAAAACGATCGTTATTGAACGAAATCGTATTGTTAGTGTAATTTTTCCTTACAAGCCCCGCGTGACACTATTCATTTGCTTTATCAGATAAAATATTAATTTTAATCTCGATTTTCGTTTTGTGATGACTCATGTCATGCTATTTCTATTTGACGTATATGAAAATGCGTTAGCGCATTTTTTAGGTGTTTCAGTCAATCGAATATTTTATGATTCCGCACGAAATGTTTCCATTAGAAATTGTGACAGAACCATTTATAACACAAGAAAGAATCTTATATGTGAGGTATAATCCGACACTACTGATTTCTGAAATGTTACCTGCGTTCAGTCGTTTCCTTGTTTTGCTGTGGCATGTACGACATTGTAAGAACCAGGGACCGGGCGAAATCTCTTGTGCACAACCAATTGGGTATATAGCTAAATTTAAGATACTATATAATTACAAATTATTAATTAGTTTGTTAAATTATTATTAAATAATTTCATTATTATATATGATGATTTTCATTACGTATTGTGTGACTAGCTGTACCTGTTGCAAAACATCTTACTTGAAAATGTAGTAAAGATTATAATAATATGTCAATTCCAATTATGAACATATTGAAATTAGATTTACTTATTATTTGATATATTTTTGAAGCTGTTATATATGAATATTGTTGTGTGAATTCTTCGTTCTTCTGCAATAAACGATTTAAATGCATACTTAAAAGCTGTCATAATCTTAATGAAATCCGGACTGTTTAAAAGAAAGTGTCTTATATATATGTGATTGTTTTGGAAAATTTATTTTTTCTATTTAAATAAATTACAAAATTATTTAATGCTAATTTCAAAGGTAATAATCACATATGGTGCAATTTTTACATATTTGCGTATACTCTGCGAACAAATAAGCTCGCTTGTGAAGGACTCTACAATCTTTCAATAAGCATTTAAAATTTTTCAATATGTTTTTCTTCAAATTGATTATTATTGTTTGCTATTATTATATTGAATTTATTTTGTCTTTAACTCATAATTTTATGTAGAATTTGATTATTAAAATGGAAATCGTTTGTAAAACTACAGTACAATTCGGTATAAGTGTTCGAAGCAGATGATTCACGCGCGGGTGTAATGTGTTAATCGACAAGCTATACGATCGTATCGGTACTTAATAATAAATACTTCATAATTACAAATAATAGAATTATGGTAGCTACCTTATATTACATTACTCTTTTTATATAGAATAATAATACAATACGAGACTAATGGAATTCTGTAATAATTAAGTTAAAGATGACATATCTCATAATTACTATAATAACTGTACAATAATTATATATGAACATTCTTATCAAGAAAAGCTATCTGCATATTTTTTCTATTATGGCTAAGCAGCTTTTATTTCATTTAGGTATATTAATAAAAAAACGCTCTCCACATTTGTCTAATAAAAATTCAAATCAGGTTTTAAATTTGCATGCTTGGCGTTTTAATACTGCAGCTATACAATGTAATGTACGATTGCCAAAAGACAAGGTCGGGTGTGAATATTTTTCGCCCAAATCCTTGGAGTAGGGGAATATTCGTCAATCGAAAGATAGCTATACCAGCGAAGCGCGCTTTTGGTATGCATGTATATCAAAGTTTGCAATCGGCGAATGCACGTGCCAGTTCCGACACGTATTCATAATGCGATCTTCATTACGCGCCGACACGCTACACACGGGCTAGAACTGTAAACCTCTATAAACATAGATATACCAATCTACATTGGGTTCTACCCGAGAAATTAACGGTGAGATTTGAGTATCACGGGCGGTTGCTTGCAAAATTGCAGGAAAATAGCTTTTTGTTCCTGATGCAAATGACTTCTAATGAACTTAGTTTACAATAAACCTAATTCACGAATTCTCTAAAACCTATTTTCAAATTCTATTTCATGCTTTTAAAAATAAAAAGGTTCATTTTATCAAAGTTAACGTTTAGCTATTTCAAAATATAACATTTGTTAACATATTAAATATTTTTCATAATCAAGTAAATAGATAAACACTTTAATTATTTAAATTGATAACTTGTTACTCAATATCAAATTATCATATCAATTATCTCGTTTTTAATGATCGTAAAACTTATGTAAACTGCATATTTTTGTAAAAAAAAAAATGAGTTAACATTTTGATTTGAAGGAAACTTTCGTGATAAATGTTGTATCATGTAATCTCATGATATCTCCCATAAGCTCTCGAAAAAAGTCTCGCAAAATTTCAACTTGACTGTTACAAAATCATATGCAATGCCATATAAAGTCTTACACAAGTTTTCGAAGGAGATCTCATGGGAGATACTATGAAATTCCAATTTAATTTTTTGCCAAAAAGTTACAGAACATTTTACGCTTTCATATAATTTACCCAAATTTTCAGTTCAAGCTTTTGTCAAAGTATTACACGGAGAAAAATTATGTTAGAAAATTTACGATTCATAAATGACAACTTGTATTATTTTATATAGTAGTGCTGGGAAAAACTCCATTATACGTAGTAAAATTTGCTAAATAGCTCGAATTTCAACAAATTTGAAATAATAATAATTTGGATAGCAAGAGAAGAAAGCTAGAAACAATTAATTGAGTCTTTCTGTTTTCGATTTTTTAGAACTGATACATAACTTGCACAATGATACATGTGACGTTTTGATTGTTGTTTATCAAGGGTACCTTTGTATAAACAGTCCCGGACTGTATTGATATTGATCTGGACTGATGTGTTAAATCTAGCTCTGCAGTCTGATTTGTGACTTACTACTGGCCCCTC
Source organism: Torymus texanus (assembly GCA_036873485.1). NCBI lineage: Eukaryota > Metazoa > Arthropoda > Insecta > Hymenoptera > Torymidae > Torymus > Torymus texanus. Next base: position 12,032,764 of record JAYJLV010000056.1, read on the forward strand.
TGTAGTCTGATTTGTGGCCTGATTCTAGCTGTATCAAAGATTTTGTGGTATGCTATTTCTTAATCTGACCCAATCCTGATTCACACTGCGTGCACTTCCACTATATATTGATCATGTACTACTCACATATTCCGCCAATGTATTGTCAATTGACTACATTCTTTAACTCTATTTTTAGGATTTGAATCTTTAAATATTTTTACTTTGGCAGCCATGGACTGTATGTTTTAACATGACGTGCACGAAACACTCGATTCTCGCACTCCTGTTCTCGTATTTTTCGTGTGCATGATGCCACTACTGCACTCTACTTGACAGAGCGTGTGCGAAATATTTTTACAATTTGCAAACCATACCTAGTGTTTCACGGCAAACACGAATCTTACAATTCGAACACTACACGGAAAATAAAGTTCAGAACATGTTCTTTTGAAGGATAACCATGGCAGGGGTGTTTCATATCGTTTTCACTATACCCCTTCTCGAGAATCACTCGTTTCACGAACTTGAATCAAAACTTTGACGTAAGCTCAGCGGTTGGAGAGAACATGCGGGGGAGAAGGTTAGATTTAAAAAATGAAAATATTTAAATATAAAATTAATAAAAAGCCTTTAAAACAGTAGAACGAAATAAAAAAAAATGGATGAAAACGGAATTTAGACGCGCGTGTAAAACATTTAGAACGAATACGATAAAATGAAAGTAAACTTAATTTAAAAAATGGAACTCAGGCGAAGTCCTCATGTGGAGAAGTTGCCTCCCTTTTTCCCCTGGAATTTCGGAGCGGACATAGTACGCACTAAGCGAGGGAAAGGGAGACTCCTTTTGCCAATAGCGACGGAGTCGCATGCGGCGGGAGTCGGAGAGGTCTTCTCCTGGAGAAGCTGGCCCTGGTATTTGGACCAGCAGGTCCGCCTCAGGCGGAACGCGGAGAGCGAGTGTGCTCCGAAATTTCGAAGCAATACAAAATACTTCGTCAAGGGTTAACGTGAGTGCTGATTGCGGCCCGTCGACCGAGTCGTGATATCGCGCGCTTCAGGGAAGTTCGCGGGGTGCCTCGAGTTTTCGGGGAAACTATTACTACAATCAAAGTTAATTATAATTATAATTTTATTGTGTCAGTTTTTCAATAATATATACTCTAGAGCCTCACTATAGATATATAATATAGTAATAACAAAAAAATTTCATTTCGTGTTACAAGGGGCTATCGCAACATTTAATAATAAAAATAAGTGACGGACCTGTAGCTCGAACCAGGGCAACCGAACCGCGAATCAGACACACTACTAACAATAGCCACGATTTGCTTGTCTCTTATTCTGCATATACGTACGAATATTTGTATAATACATCTGAGGCTGTGAAACCGACGTCTTCGTTGGTAAATCTTCTTTATCGACACTGAAAGTGCTGCTCGAACCATAAGAATTATATATTATTATATGAATTTTTCAACATTCTATAATAAGGCACAGCAAAATTATTAGTAAAACACTTTTTTCTATCTCTCATGACGGGTTCCTTCTTAATTGGGCAGCAAAATATTACTTGTTATTTTGTATTATTAGTCAGAACTCGCAAATAAATAAATAAATGAAGGGGAATCGGACCCCAGATTTTCCTTTTCCACAATGGGTACTCTGTCCGCTGAGCTACCAATGTATACGCATGTCTTTCTTCGAGTTTTTTTCATATATCGCGAGATGCAACTCGATCTGCATCGACATGTTGTGTCTATGTATACTATACTCTCGATGTATATTATACTCTCATTTTTTTAAATCACAACAAATTTGTGAAAGGTCCTTCGACTAATTAAAGCTCTGATATAGGCCACAAGAAACCCGTAGATTGATCCAGGCCTCATTCGGGGGACCTGCTAGCTTTGGTAGAGTTATGGTCACGAAATTGTATATGACTTATAGATTTACTTATATCGATGAAAATAGCGGATTTACATTTTCGAATGTGTGATAAAATAAAATAAAATATAGTTTCTTGTAATTGTATCTTAAAAATAGATATTGAAAGGAGGAATTCATGTAATATTAAATAAATATTTATATTTATTATTTATGTATTGAGGGGTCGAAAATCGAAAAAAATATCATATTTTGAAATTTTCCTGGGAAAACAATAAGTCGAACGTTAAAATATATGTAAGAACCTTTTCTGTTTAAAATGAGCCAAAGAATATGAATATATTTTTTTCAGATCGATAACATCAATTTTACTCGATAGTTTATAACAATTGTTTATAAATAACTATTTGACTATTTTCCAGACTTCTACCAAAAAATTCAGATTCTGAGATCAAAAAACGTAAAGTAAGCTTTGGTAGAACCATGGACATAAAAAAGGCAGCAAAACTCTACCTGACGCCTATAGACTGAGAGAGATTGCCAGTGTACCCTGCCAGCGCCCGGATAAAAAGTGAGGCAGTTTTTGCGCTGCTGCCTCTCACGGCCAAACGTCCGAACCATACGCACGTTCGGTGCATGCGTACCGAAATTTTTTGTTCTTTGGGATTGGGACTTGCTGAACGTATGAAAAAATAAGTACACGCTCATAGTGCATACAGGTGCATGTTTTCCTCTTCGAGTTTTCATTTTTGTTCATTTGCATGTATACACAATAAAATGTTTGGCCAAATGGCGAATATGTCAGGCCGCTCGGCGTGTACTTATTGTCGCCTTCGGTGAGATAAACAGTCCCAAGAAACACACATAGCGTCGGCTGCCCCGGCCTCTCGAGACTCGAGCATACGCACGTTCAGTACGCACGCACCGAACGTGCGTATGGTTCGGACGTTTGGCCGCGAGAGGCAGCAGCGCAAAAACCGCCTCACTTTTTATCCAGGCACTGGCACCCTCCCTATAACATCAGAAATGAATAGAATATGGTAGCAACGTTTTTATATCCAAACGCTTCATTTTTTAGATAAAAAAGTTAATCTAATGTAATCATTTTGAGAAAATAGTTCTCGTGACAGCTTGTGTGATCTGTCATGTACATTAGTGGGTGTTGTTTTCGTAGAAAATCTCAGATACTGAATTAAGTAAAATCTTATATGAAATATTGTGTGAATTTTCGTCCTTAATTTCATATGGTATATACTCTTATACTAATTATATACACATACTGTGACAACCAAGATTTAAATCCCAGCAAGATGGTTGAAATGTCAACACTACTATATAAACTATGTCATCCCTAGCAAAAAAATAGTGATATGACAATTGAATAAAACTGAAGAAAACAGGAAAAAAGGTCGGAATTGAGACAAAGACAACAGTTATCTGCAGTTGTATTTAGTTATTTTCATTTATTAACTATTGTGTTCAAATTTCAATCGCAAAGAGATGAAAAATTCTCATTTTTCTTGACTTTTCTTCAAATTTTTCTTCACTTTTAAATAGTTTTAAACGGTTTTGTTCGTTTATTAATAGTTAATATCAGTTTTCTTCAGTTATTAACTGTTATGTTGAATTATCGAATTAAATTGTGTATAGCAACATTTTCTAATTTTCATCATTTATAATTAGTTTTCTTCCGTATATAATTCTTCAGTTTTATTCAGAATAAAACTGTTATTTTCAGCTTTTTAAAGTCGCTTGCTTTTCAGAAAACCGAACATAACTGTGGATAACTAAAGAAAACTGTTTATAATTGCATATAACTGTAGATAATTGTCGATAACTGATACAAACTGAAGATTACTGTTGTCTTTGTTTCAATTCCGACATTTGTCTGCAGTTAATTTCTGTTTTCTTCGGTTTTCTTCGGTTTTCTTCTGATATAGTTGCAGAGATCAACTGGTATCAGCATTAATTATTTTTCGCTGGGGATTCATATCAGGATACCTATTTTTACCCGTTCTTCATTTGCTGCGAATTTATTTTATGATTAATCCTGGGAATCTCTTCACCGACCAGAATTTTATTCTATGCGGTGAACTATCCGCGCGCTGAGAGATCTTAACTTGTGCAATTGTCATAATTGCGTCGCATTCATTCAAGCGAAAAACTTCACATTCGTTGAGACTAAATATTTTTTAACACTTATACTCATTGAATCGAGATTTTCCCACACAGTCATAAAAAATAGTTCATGCAATACGTGTTGTAAGTGCACATATCTTGCGCTGATAATTTATCAATCGGTATTCACTGATTAGTGCGAAAAGTATAGTTTACGTCAGACTAGTTAGTGTATAGAGGGTACTTCGCGCACGCTACGTAAATGCATCAGAAGTCGGTGATTTTCACCTGCTTCACGCATTCGTTGCATAATATACTATTTACATAAGTCCCTCTTTATATACGAATAAATTTTCACTTAAATGGAAAAGATAACGTAATTCTATGAAGTATAATAAGTAATTTAAATTGAAAATCACAAATATAATTATTTGGATTTCGTTTTATTGATAGAGTTTTCACTTCAAAAAATCAACACTATAATTAACTCAACTTTTGTTATGCGCATAAACTATTTCATGACTCATTTTAAGAATGGAACATCCTTTAAATAATGCGTATAATATCATCTCATTTTTATCTATCAATAAAATCTTTAAATAAAAGTTATAGGCATAATATAATTTAATAAAATCATGTCACTTTGATTTCCGAGTTATTACATCCAAGGTGTACTTATACTTTTGTTCTAAACGTTGAATACCTTTTAATTGATTATTATTGATCACATGAGCTACAAATTTTAATGAAATCTCCAAGGTATTATAACCTTTTGGTTCTGATATTTAATTTAGAATAAATACCAAATTTTTAGCTTCAAAAAATTTTATAAAAATAAAAATTCTAATTGTAAAGAAGTTCTGTCTAATTGCTGTTAATTATAAAGAAGTTCTTAGGAACTGCTTTCTGTCTCAAATTAATTCTGTGACGTAAAGGAACATTGATTAAACGTCAGACGAAGATTGCAAGGTGTTTTGACACTTTGGCAGTGAACTTGGCGCCTGCAGCAATTAGCTCGCCTCGGTAAATTCCTGCGCGCACATCTACGTATGTATAGAATGTACAGAACTTGCAGGTAGTAGCGAGTGACATGTGAGAGGGCAAGAAATACAGGCGCAATCTCTTCGCACTTCATATAGTTATTTTACGAGTTTGTGATCGTGCACGCGCGTATACAAGTAAGGGAAGCACGGAGGGAGAGGAAGAAAAAGCAATCGGCTGGCAGTCAGGCGAATATCGCATTCTGCGGTCGCATCGCGATTTATACGTCGTCACGCGGACGTTATTGGGACAGCGTAGGCGGAGGGAGTAGAGTGTCGGCAGGCGCGTATCATGCGGGCAATAAAATTGGCCTTTAAATGTCCGAATTGACATGTTTCGTGTCGGGCTTGTGTGTTTCGGAGCTAATGGCGCACCTATAAAAGCCCCGACGCTCGGGGTGCGATGCCTCAATAGATGTTTCGATTTCAAAGTGTCTTCACGCGTCGTCTTCGTATTTCGTTCTCCTCTTCTACTGCATCGACGAATCCAGCTTAGTGCCTCGATTGAGCCTTGTTTTTCTTCTCGAGTGGGTATCATCTGTAAATTATTGCCATGTTTCTTCTGCGTTAATTGTCGTGACAAAAGGATTGATGAGAGGGCAGAATTTAATAATTATCGGTGCTTAAGATGATGACTTTATCGGTAAGGGCGGCAAAGTGCGCTGCTCTCATGGCTGAACCAGATGAACTTTATCCAGGTTTACACTCGGCTTATAGGCCTAGTGAGGAATAGAATAGATAATAGAATAGAGAATATAGAATAGAACATAGATTAGAGGAACAGCTTTGCAACGACTATAGTGGAGCTGCACTTTATATCTTGCTTTTGTTCATTTCTGTGATTTCTGTTTGCAGAACGGATTTTATATCCGAGAAACACAAGAACCCTGGCGAAAATACCGGTGACCGGTGGTACTCCTATCGATGAGGAAACGTGCATGGTGAGTACTGCAGTTTTTCCTGAGAATTAATGTATTTCACCTTTAAATTCAAAAGCCAGTTAAGATTTTTTTAAACTATTTTTAATAATATATAATATACCCATGTTTGGTTCGTTGTTATTAAATTCAGAAGTTTGACATTTTGTTTCGCTTACTAAAATCGATTACGTGGGAATTTTTCCCCAGTTTTCTATCAGTGTGTAAATTATTTTTTGCATGAAATAATGAGTGTATTTCATATAGAATATGCTTTGCACAAATTTTGAATTTATAATAATTTTCTTAACGTAACAGCAAAATAAAGGCATCAACAATTTTTATTTTAATTGCGAAGTATGTAATATCTTAATCTTTGAACGTTTTGTTATACTAATTGAGATTAAATTGCTTGTATAGTTAATTTGTATAACATATAATTAAATTGAACATTTATTATAATACTATATAGTTATATAGTTGGATGAGTCACGATTACTTTATAATAGCTTTAATATATTTTTACACTTGATTAATAAATGTCCTTTGTGTTTTGTAATGATGGATTGCTATCATCTATTATTAAAGGCATTCTATAGGGTTAAATAAATGACTATATGCAGGTTTTTACTTAACATATTATTATTCAATAGTACAGACTATAATCAACAAGATAAAAATAATATCATTATTTATCCTTAATGCATGGTTCACTAACCACAAATATTTACTTTCATAACAGGCTCTACGAATGCTGGTTTTCGGAAGTTGCGCAAGTCCACCGAAGGCAGAATGGGCAAGAACAGGTTTAACCCTAAGACCTGTAGGCCAGAATTTAAGTTTTGGTTTACGGGCTCCGCGGAATTCCACAAGAGGGCTTATAACGGCAGTGCAGGCGATTATGTTGAAGCATTTTCTGTTTAAACTCACTAAACAGGAAATTCGATGTTCGCCAGATGTGTGAGTATAATAAAAAAAAGACATTAGTTGTATGTTAAATATATCGATCTAAGGCATAAAAAAGAAAATTCCATCATAAATCAAAGTATATATATATCATCTATCGACTAGACAAAAGTATTTGAAGTCTACTTCATTTTATTATGACAATGTAATTTATATTTGTAATTAAAAGAAAATTATCATATTATAGTGAAAATATTTTTAAAATAAATAATAAAAAAGTTTCTATAAAATATTCAAGTGTAAAATGAACATTCAATTTGTTAAAATTTGATATACTAACTCTTGCTAATACGTATACATAATACAATTTAATCTATTTGTTGTGCAGCTTATTGAAACCGAGCTACGACAAGCAGGTAGAAGTGTTAACAGCGGCGATAGCTGAGGTCATCTGGCGGTGTGCGGGTGGTTTCGCTGTTCAGAGCGCGGGTTGCACTGCAAGCTTCAGTACATCGGTCGCAAGCTTGAATATGCCTAAGGCCATTGTGGTTTTACCTCAGGAGACACCGTATTTGCAACATAGTGTGCAATATTTCCGCGACGGACTGACAGAAACTGTAAGTTACCTATGATTTTCAATTTCGATATTTTTTAGTTGTATTGCTGTATCAATTTAATATCAATTTAGAAATCGATAATTTATAATTTTTATAATTCATATTTATATTTCATATGAAATTTTTAATAATTTTAATAAATATATCTCAAAAATTACGTAAACAAACTTTAACTTCGATCCCATGTTTCTTGTCAAGAACCATCCTATAACGATGAATTGCAGCTGTTTTACTAATTTCGTAGAATATTCTAAAGTAAAAAATGAATAATTGTTTTTATAGTAGCATCTGTAATATCTTGTATACATAAGTATCTACATAAAAAAATTGGCATTTCAGACTGGATATGGTCTTGAACATATTATAGTGACAGATAATAAGGTGTAAAAAGTGTTGAGACTAATAGTGCTGTATATAAAATTATAAATGTATTTAGAAGTTATTAATTCATGTTTAATCAATAATCCATACTCTAATAGGTTTAAAATCAGTTATATTGATTTTTTCATTGATTTTTTTTCAGTTACATTTGTTCGAGTTTTCATCATTGGAAGATCTCGAAATTTTCATCAAGAGATATTTATACTTGGTATGTGTTTGTTCAAATCCATTTATCATTTTATATGACGATATTCACATATGAGAAAATCTTATTTCAGTTTCAAGATGAAGGTGGTCCTGGTGCTAAATTACTATTGTACAGTGCGGTTTTATCTCGTGGATTATCCAAGTAAATTTTCTAATACTTTTTGTATACATACTTATTTGTACAAAACATTCTAAATTATATTTAAAATAATGTATCAAGTTTCATGAATGCTATAATAAAATATAAATGAATATGTTTAGAGTCCGTAATGACCTGGAAGATCCAAGGGCATCAATCCTTAGCGGATGTCCCGAAGAAGGGCCAATAAGTTTAGTCGTCCTTGCTATTACGGGGCGAGCATCGCCCCATCTCCATAATGGTGTTATTCATGTCGGAGATGAAAACACTTATGTGAGTAACGTCTATCGTGTTTCCAATATCTTATAAGAAAAAGCAAGGAGAAATAACATGTTATTCCAGTACATTAAAAAAACACTCTTTGATTTTAAAACTGACTATTTTTTAATCAATATTTTCATTTATTCCTGAAATTATTCCATGCTATGATATAAAGTTTTAAAAGAGTAAATATTATCAAAAAGTTAACAATTTTATCGTGGTATAACAGTCACAACAGAAAATCCTACTGCTGATGACACTAATGAAAATTAATAGCATACAGCTAGACTCAGCACATAATACGTGTAATTTCGTATTTCTCAGGCGGTACCGCAGTGGGGCGTGCTGGTGCGCAGTGAGATCGGCTTCCTCGTGCACGAGGGCGACGGCCAGGCGAGCAAGCAGCCTGGCTCCCGTCTAAAAACGCCGAGCCTGCCCATTTGGGTGACGTTCTGCCTGGGTCATCACGGCGTTCTTTTCAACACGAACAGAGAATTGCTCAGGAATTATCACGCCGAGAGACGGTACTTTTCCTCGCTATAAAAAAAAGTCTTTTACTTTGCCCGTAGCCGAGCAATTAATCCTAAAATGCCATTTCAGTTCAATGTTGCTTTCGTAAATGTTTTTGAATTCTTTTTATAAAGGAATCAATGAGTTATTGCCTTTAATTGAAAATTATTGAATGTTAAGTTTTATATAATTTAATGTTTTTGAGAATTATTAAATTAAAATGCGGAGAAAGAGTTTTGAATGTTTTACAAACAACAATCGAGGCATCGAATCATGCAATAAAGTCATGCGTTTTGACTTAATGGTCTGTAGGTTCGATCTGCAGTATTACACTTGCGGTGGGAGTCATGCTACGTTAACCGTGGATACCAGAGCCCGAGAAAATGCATCGGGAATCGAAGGCTCGGTTTCGAGAGACACTATGGACATAGCTGCCACTCCACTTGAGAAACTTATTCATTCAAAGTATGACAATATCTTTTATGCTTACGCTTCATTAAGGCTGTATTTATAAATTTACTGTAATCACGATCTTGCGTTATAAAAATTCTCTTACTTAGTAGACGGAAAAAAATTATGCTGAACGTAAAAAATTGCTTGGTCACAAGCCATCGGATAAAAGATAAAGATGCATTCGTAGATTCTTAATCGTAACAAATTGTATATGTTGAAAATGGATGAAAGTAAAATCTTATTTTTTAGATATAAGCTTAATAAAATTTAAAAAAAACATTCTGATACGTATAAAATCAATTAGCTTACCAAATTGTTTTCTCTATTATATTTTGTAACTAAACAAATTCTTTTGATAGTTACAAGACAATAAAAAAAACAAAATTAATATAAAGCAACATATAATTCGAATTAGCAATTTTTTTATTTGGAAAAATTATTTTTATTAGGCTCTGTACATGAAATATATTATATAACTTTAAGCCTTTAATAGAAGTAAAAGAAAAGAAAATGATTTTATACTGTCGCAAAGGTGGCAGGATGCACAGATTCAGTGGAACGGAACGCCAGTACTGTGAGGGACCGATTCGTCCACCGTGTCTCGTACAATTCATCTTTGACCGCTCTATCGGCTCGCACCTGCGTGAAACATCGTCCAGTCGATGAAGAAAATAAATTAAAACAGATTGAGCCTTTCTGCTTTTCGTCTAGTGCTATTTGTCTGCCGAGTTTATCGACTTCGAACTCCGTGAACAATGGACTTTAGCATTTGGATTTATAGCAATGGTCCGACGTTGTCGCACTTGATGTTTCTCCGAATCTTCACAATCCTATTCAAATTTTACGACCTACAGTGTAGAGATTGGTTTACGATCAGTAGTATAGCAAAGATTTTAAAATCTTTAGATAGTAATAAATGTTAGATTTTCAAAGTTTAATTTCTTAATATCAGTGCCTGGAGCTAATGTACAGAGTCTACTTTTTAATTATCTCTGTTGAGTGTTGCTATATTATATATTTCAACTGCTAGATTTTATTTTGTAGATTAAAAAGAAAACAAAGAAAATTAACGTAAAAAAATGAAACTAAACTAATGAAAGTGAAAATTATCCGAATACGTTATTTTAAAAGGAAATTCTATCTTAATATCTTATATAGCAAATTTATTATATTATGAAAAGTTGTTCCTGTAGAATAAGATTTAAAAAAAAAAAAAAGAAACAGCTATATACGAAGAAATCTATATATAAGGAAAGTAATTTATTAAAAAGACCTTAAGTAATTAATCTAATTTTTTTACGTTGTAAAAATATTGAAAGTAATTGAAATTGCAATATTTGTAAAATGATTACTGGCTACTTATATAGTTCAATATTATTTTCATACCTTGTAAAAGGGGATATTGGATTAAATTACATATTTCTATACAGAATTCTTCATTATTTAAATTTATCTTTAAGTCATTCAGCGTTAGTAATGAATTGAAGAATAGTAGATAAAACAAAGAATAGCAAAATCCTAAAAATAAAATGAAATAATATAAAATAATGTAATGTCGGTAACTACATGTAACTCTTTATAGAGTCCCACATTCCCTTACTAAATTTTAAATAGTAAATGTTTTATTATATTTTCAATTGAAAATTCAAAATATTATATCAAAGAAAACTTATAAATTCAAGAGATTTGCTATATAGTACTTGGATCGGACTCCTATTGGCTACAAAATTATTGAATTTTTCTGCAAGTCTATTTAAGAAAAAAAATGGTAAAAAAGCACAAAAATATAATATGTATTTAATAAGAAAACATGCATAATATGATGGGAGCGGTACGAGACCCACAGTAAGCTAAATTATAAAATATATATGTTGACCGTACTGGATAATGCATTACCTACGTGAAATTAATAACGTGAACTTAAAATAAATTTCCATTTGTTTTGTAGGTATACTTTAGCAGGAAATCTTATTATAATCTTAACCTTAAATACGAAATATCTGCCAAAAGCGATATTAGCTTTGCTAATAAAAAAATGTTTTAGATAATAGATTATTACAAACCAGAGATTTTTCATATTTTTTTAAGTACCTATATGTTACCTACCTTCATAAAAAATCTTTTATGCAATTTGACATGAGACCTCATCTCTGAGACTTCTCACAATATCAATTTGATCTTTAATCATATCATATACTATTTTTTAGCAGCTGATTAAATGGACATTCTGAGGGATTTCAAATGAGACCTAGTATAAGATTTTTTAAGAAGGTAATAAAGTTTTCTACTAGCTGTGGGCGAGGAAAAATAAAATGGTTCAATTAGGAAAGCAGTTGATGTAATAGGTACAGTTGTATTAACTTCTGAAATCTAATGGGGATATTGCCAAGAACCACAAAACTATGATTATTCAAACAATTTTATATATATCAATAATATTTTTTAATTTTACAAGCATTATCGATTATGTATAATAACTTTTATTACTTCTAATTCTTAATATACTTTATTTTACTTGAATGTTAGCATTATAAAGCAATTAAAAGTGAAAAAATAGATGTGGTTTTACACTTTAGTAACGGATTTGTTATAGTGTTAGATATATTGCCTCAACGTTGAGCGTTAATCAATTACACTGCGCGTTAATCAGTTAAAAAATCATTGGAATTTATTTATTTATTATTTGATAATACATTTAAATCATGATAAGAAAATCTAACTCTATAAGTTTTAGAAATAATATGAATCATGTAGATGTAATGCGTGTTATCGTGAGAGTTTGTGTGGGTATTTCATTATTTAAATAATTTGTCTAAGTAAATAATAAATTGTAAGTTATACGCGCTTGTTATTTTTTTAGTAATATTTTAAAACTTGCAAACGTTAATAAAAAAATATTTAAATTTTAAATGGTGTACATAACTTAGTGTTGAATTAACTGTATACGTGAACTATTGCACATCTTTTTATATAGGATTGCTTATAGTATATAAAAGTTAACATTTTTTTAAGGTAATTATAATAATAGTTTCTCGACATAGAATAATATAATTTGTATTATATTGATATAAAGATTACAAAAAGATATTAATATTGTTTTTTTATTTTTTTTTATTATATTAAAAGAATATTCTTTAACTTCTGTACACGTAATTTAATAAATAATAAAGTGAAAAATCTATATCATTTAAATACTCTTATGTTTGCAAAAAGAAGTTCATTGATCGAGGTAAACACGATGTTCAGAGGAAACCGTAATGTTATCGATTTGTATAAGCAAACGATTCTTGTGCTCCCTCTTATAAGTGCAACGACGTCTTTTGTAAACTCCACGTCATGCACCTTGTATACTGTATCTGATTTTGATCAATAGATACATTTCTTGATATAATTTTTACAGCTTGAAAATGTAAAATACCCAATATTCTAATTAGTAATTATTTTATATTAATGTTTGAAATAACACGATATTTAAATTCATTTTTAAATTATTAATATTAAAATATTATTACCTTGGTTATACTAGAAAAGTTTATTCAAGTAATAGTAGCAATTTTGTGCGGGTACTGTAAGGTTGTAGGAAACATCCCGGCCAAAAATGATATTGTGGCTAATATTTTGCAACATTATGAACAGAAATTAGCCCAGTATATGGACAATATGTGGCTCTTGCACCTAAGCCTAATACTGGCCGTATTGTTCCCATATCATGTCCACATTAATCGCATATTTTTTTTCTCAAAGTGTGGACCATATGTAAATATTATATGGGAAAACTATGCCTAATATTCGGCTGAGACGCATGAGTTGCATGGTAGCTCATACATTGTTCTCGAAATTTTTTTTACACGGGATGTTGATCCTTTAATGAAATTATGCAGAGTAAGTAATATACGAATACTGTTGCACAGTATTAATAGATTGTTAAAAAGTGATTAGATATTAAAACAAAACAAGCATCACACTGAGGTGTTTTGACTTTATACTTTGAAATAATGTATCTGTATTTCTATCGTGTAAATAGCTTTAGCCGGAGTTACACGTAAAGTAGAGAAAATAACTATCATTAAGTCCAAAGCATGGTAAAATATAAAATAAAATGGTAGAAAAAGTAAAGAAGTAGTAGAAAAATTAGGTGAATGATATGAAAAACTCTCCAAATATTTGTGCTAAAATTTATACAAGCACCGTATGTTATTACGAAATTTCGTAACTGTAAAAGATCTTAGACGCAAGATATTCCATTATATAAAATGTTTCATCTTTTAAGTGACCCACGATCAGTGTATATATTTCAGTTACAATAAATTCGTCCGTTTTATGACATTATAGAATAAAGAAATGAATATAGCTTACACGAGCCATGCGCGTGAGAACTGGGCTATAGAAAGAAGCAAGCGAGGATCGTTCCGAACGCTGAGACACCGCGTGCGCCACGATTATACGACCGCGAAAACTTCCCCAGCAAAGATTCGCCTGGCTGATCCGACGCGCGCCATTAGTCCGCGAAATAGTCGTGCGGCCGTGAGAAGAGCCGCGCGGCGCGCACGATGCACCTTGCAATGAAAGGAAAATCTCCTTTGGTGTCTTCTCTTTGCTTTGCGGTTTAGACGTTCGGCTTTTTTTCGGCCGACCTCTCTGCGGCTCGGTATACTTATTCTGTTCGGGGCTTTTTTTTCAATACTCTTAACCGATGTGATGGTTCGTTTTAATTAGTTTATAGGAGCAGCTTTTTCTGTGGCTACATATGTTTAGAAACATGTAAACAATTTACGAACATTTGGTCGTTATAAAAACATAAATAGAAAGAGTAAATGATTTTTTTAGGTCCTGAAATAAGTTAAACAGCGATATACTTTTTGGGAGCAATCCTAATCGAATGAAATGCAACGATATTAAAAACAACAAATTTAATAACATGAAAACGTACGTTGATTTACAAAAATAGAAAATTCACGAAAATAAAAAACAGTTACGAAAGCCCTGTAAAATCTATAGAAATAGTTGAAGACGACTAATTTTAAATCACTGACACAGACTGTACAACCAGAAAAATTTCAAAAAGACGGCAAGATTTATATATCTATAAAAAAATGTATATACGAATCCCATACATTTGAATTCGAGTAAAATTCGTACGAGTCATACGTATTCTTGCTCAGTTTCTGGATAATCATCGAAATCGTCATCATCTTCGCAGGTGGCTTCCTGATACCTCTGGTATTCCGATATCAAGTCATTCAGACATGCCTCAGCTTCGAGTAATTCCATCTCGTCCATACCTTCGCCAGTATACCAATGCAGGAACGCTTTTCTTCGAAACATAGCAGAGAACTGATCGGAAACTCGTTTGAACAGCGTCTATATGTTGATAAAATTAAGATTATTACGATTTCTTTTTAAATAGAGGTAAATAGTTAATAATTCAGACTGTTATAACTACAATTGTCACGCTGATTAATAATTTAAGAAAATAGTTACGAGTTATATTATGTTGTTTAAAGCCTCACTGTGGTCAGTTAACAATGAATACTATCTCGAAAGATATTCTAAAATACCGCACGGAATATATATATAAAAATTTTTCTGACCGAAATGGCAGTGGAATTGGCGATGAAGGTAGCCGATATTGTATATCCAGTAGGCGGTATATCGCAGACGGCAGTCTTGACGTTGTTAGGTATCCACTCGACGAAGTACGGGCTGTTCTTGTTCTGGATGCTGCACATCTGCTCGTCGACGTCGCGCATGGACATGCGACCGCGGAAGACAGCGGCGACGGTGAGGTAGCGGCCCAGCCGGGGATCACACGCCACCATCATGTTGCGGGCGTCGAACATCTGGTGGGTGAGTTCCTGGACCGTGCTGGAGCGGAAAATGCGGCCCTGTTCTGGATAGAGAGGGGCGAATCCCGTGATAAAGAAGTGGACGTTTGGAAAGGGCACCATGTTTACAGCGAGCTTGCGCAGATCGGCGTTCAGCTGGCCGGGGAACCTGTAAAGAGTTGTCGTGAAATTTCTTTTTTTCTCGTTGTTCAACGATTGTGATATTCGATCAAGCTAAAAGAGTTTTGAAATAAATATAAAACTTTTTATTTTAATGCTAATAATAAAAATAATGTAATTAAAATTTGCATGATCAAATTTTGTATAAAATTTGAATTGAAAAAAAAAACGCCAAGAGAAGACTGAAAGATGCGGTATAATTAAAGCGGCTCTATGTATAGAACAAAAGATAATTGGAAGAGAGTCTCAGAAGTCTCGAGTACGTTGGTAATTGCCGAAAAGCTGAAAATGGCAGGTTATTAGAAGAAATAATGATATAGAGGCGAAGAAGGTCTCGCGGCGAGCGGGGGGCGCTCACCTCAGGCAAGTCGTTACCCCCGACATCGTCGACGACACGAGCTTGTTCAGATCGCTATACGTGGGCGTGGGCAGCTTGAGCGTGCGGAAGCAGATGTCGTAGAGCGCCTCGTTATCCATGCAGTAAGTCTGGTCGGTGTGTTCCATCAGTTTGCAGATAGAGAGGGTCGCGTTGTAGGGCTCGACAACGGTATCGGAGACTTTGGGCGACGGCACCACCGAGAACGACGAGACGATGCGGTCCGGGTATTCCTCGCGAATCTTCGAGGTTATCAGGGTTCCCATGCCCGAGCCAGTGCCGCCGCCCAGCGAGTGTGTCATCTGAAAGCCTTCACCCGCGCGCTGTACTTTTTCGGCTATTGTAAAGCGCGGCCCGCCTCTTATTGTGCAAGGTCGGGCAAATTATATTTATACAAATGTCTGGGTGTAACGATCAAGCGAGCGTTAATAAGGTTAATCGAAATAATTATGGGTGTCTCCGTATTTCAAGTACGAAGCATCTGACCTACTTGAAATATTAGATGTAAAGGATAAAGGATTCTTCGAAACGATTTAGTTGCTCGATTACAATTTTCTTTTAGATTTTGATGATTTAAAGAAAATCAAATTGATGGTTTTCTTTTTAACAATTTTGGAGATAAATTTGTCGAAGACTTTGAAAATTTTAGTCCTTTCGATAAATATAGGTAACTAATATAGTGGTAAATATAGTTGATCCTACAACCTCGAATAAGTGCGAATGGCTAAAACAGTTTTGAGGTTACAGTTCGAAAAAAATGATATTACTATGAATTACGGAAACTTTTTAGCGCTTTATAAATCATAACTAATCTACGTATTTGAAATATTATTACATTGATATGGTAGATTTTTAACCTACCTTGTAAGCAGTCGCAGGCTTCTGCCTCCCGCCTGAGGACCTCCATGACTGAGTCGACCAATTCCGCGCCCTCAGTGTAGTGTCCCTTAGCCCAATTGTTACCGGCTCCGGAGTTGCCGAAAATAAAGTTATCTGGGTGGTAAATTTCGCCATACGGTCCCGAGCGTACTGCATCCATGGTGCCGGGTTCCAGATCGACGAGGATTGCTCGTGGCACATACTTGCCGTCGGAAACCTCATTGTAGTAGACGTTGATGCGCTCCAGCTGTACATCGTTCGTGCCTTTGTATTCGCCAAGCTGGTTCACTCCATGCTCGTTGGATATTACATCCCAGAACTGTGAGTTTTAACGATTATATGAGAAAAAAATAAGATTCTCTGCGGGTTGGTGAGAATAGTACTATAAAAAGAGGGTCGGCAAGAAGAGTTTTTCTGAAACAACTCAAGGATATAATGTCTGCCATGAATTATCAATGAATTATGTTGATTGTATAAGAAAATCTTTGTGCATACAAAAAGATCACAATTCTAACAAAACTAACCTTAGAGCCAATTTGATTTCCGCATTGTCCCACTTGCACTTGTACAATTTCCCGCATTTTTACTGAGAATTTTGAAAATGTATGGAAAAAACACAAAGAATTTAGACTTTAGACATGAAAATTTTTAAGTTTTAAAAGGGTAAACAAAAAATTTAGAATGTGTCATGAGGTCGAGGTCTATTGCTTCATGTCTGTCAAATTAATAAGTTTCTTAAATTGTAAAACAATCGATTGTCTGTTTTCCATTTCTGGAATCTATACCTAATCGTTTTTCAAAATTTATTAGAAAATTTTTTCTTTGAATTTGATGAAATCTAAGTAGCTATTAAATGATTTTAAAGTAACTTAATTTAATGTGAAAATTTGAGAAATAAAAATTATAAAATACAAGATGTACACAATAATAAATACTTATTAAAAAACGTATTTTCCCATTTAGAATTCGGTAGTTTTCTGATATTCTTTACACTAATAAGACAAAGATTAAAATTAGTGCAATAAAGGTATTGCGCAGTATTACAACTTATAAGTTATATCCATTATGGTCTAAAATAGCGGAACATTGACTTTTAAAAAAGCAAAAACTCACTCAATAACGTTTAGCTACAGACGAATAATTTCTTGAAGAATAAATTGGATAACAAAATTATTATTTAAAGATTATCTTATTTTTAATAATTTAAACTAGTATCCCCCGTTATGCAAAAACTTCGTTTTTCCATTATAGGCACGACCAAACTGCTCAGGAGAATCT
>JAYJLV010000056.1:12050816-12081582 GCA_036873485.1 Torymus texanus
ACTTCCTAGGGAAATCTAGTACTTTGTTTTGTACCCACGATTTTTGCGTGAGGTTGTAGAAGGTGCAAGCCGCAAGCGCCGCTTGCAACCGCTTGTTGATGGCCGTGCGCGACAGCTGGAGCCACTTATACAAAAAAGAAAAAGGAATGTACCTTTTCGTGCTCGGAGGGTCAAAACCTACTACATAAGTAGTTTCACCTGACTTGTAAAACAGAAAATCACTTAACAAATTTTATATACAAAAAATTTACGTGGATTCTCATATGAGATCATGTACACAAAACTCAGAAAATATTTTTAATGAAATCAATTTTTATTCATTCAGAAATGCACATCGTACATACCTTTTGGAAAGATGTGTAAATGAAATATGACATTTGTAGTTGCTCAAAAGGTACAAAAATCATTTTTTTCTAAGTTCGGTGAGATTTTGATGAGAATCATATGAGAACTCACGTGAAATTTCATGTGAGTTTTTTCAGTAGGGACGATTTTTCTACTATTTACTCAGGAAAACGAAAAATGCGCTCGAAGTGGGCGTCTCGAAAGCTAGTGTCTACAAATTGCGATGACTTACTTATATCATATCGATTCGTAGTAAAGTATCTAGTATATATAAGAAATACCTCGGCCGATCAATACACACACACACACACATAGTCACACACACACACACGCACACACACACACACACACACTATACAGTGATACACAATCACATACACAGACACACACATATTGAAACTTCATATTTGGTCGAATTTTCCAAGGAGGGAAATTTAAAATTATAAAAATCAATTTGTATGTATGTACTATGATGCAGTTCGGCGAATGTAATTTAATGTTTATGTATGGAATTTTTTACGTACTTTAAATTGTATAAAAATTTTCTATAAATCAGTAACTTCCCGTATATGGAAAAAAAAACAAACGTAAGAAACTGTAGGAAACCGTACAAAACTATATAGAAAACCGTTCCAATTCAGACATTTTACAGTGTTAATTCCTACGGTTTTCCGTACATAAACGTAAGAAAACGAAATATACGTTTTTATACACTTTCTTACGTTTTCTTACGTTTATTTATGCTTTCTTACGTTTATTACACATAAATAAAGTGTCTGAAACGTTGACTATATTATATGTGGTTTTTTATTTTTTAATTCAATAAATAACAACAAAAACTGGTAGATAAGGCCATTAGAATCAATAGATCATTAAAAACTCCTACCATTAGATTAAAAAACAAGTTTCTTACGTTTAAGTTTTTACTGAAAAATTAAAGAAAATTTATAAATCGTATAAAAACAAAAATATACCGTAAAAAATTTGTCCGAATTGTAATGGTTTTCTACAGTTTTGTAGAGTTTCTTACGATTTCCTACGCTTATTTTTTTCCATACAGGTTTCTGTTCAAAATCACTTAATTTATAGTGGGGCAATGTCGGAGTTACACAGTAAATTTATACAATTTGATTTTTTAATAATACTACAATCCATCTGCGGTTAGCAATAGTAGTTATTATATATATTTATTTATATTTAATTATATTAACATATAATAAATTTCAATGTCGACTTTCCATTCAGTTAATTTTCGTACATTTTTAATCATTTTTATTAACTACTTTATCTGTACAAATAATCGACGTAATAACTTTACATCTGGTAAAAGATTATATATTATTCTTTACTACCCTTCTTTCTAACAACAAAATTACATTCGATAAATAACGTATATAAAATTCTATGTGAGAGTCTAGGAGAGGCCATGACTTTCGGATCACGGATTTCGCTCAAATTTTAGGATAGGTTTTTGGGTGCCAAAAAACGGATCCAACTTCTTGTAAGACAAGTTATTTAAATTTTCAAGATAAAAAACAAAGAAAAAATGTAACTAGAGAAAGTAACTTTCATTTACTTTCTTTCGAATTCAAGAAAATTTCAATCTGTTCAGCTATATCAATTTAAAGTTAGTCAATGGAAGTATCTAACATAGATTTTTACAGACTTTTTGCAATATACATTTTCATTGCCTAACTTTGAATTGGTATAATTATCGAAAGATTTGAAGTTTTGATTCTGAAAAAAGCAATCATATTTTACTTTCACAAGTTTAGTTTTTTCGAACATTATCTAGATGGATCATAAGGGTAAAATTACTAGCATTATTATTAGAGCCTTTTCATACAAAAACAGTACTAAAATTTTCACAACTTAACTTCTTCAAAGCGTTAGACCCACGACTGTACCTTTCTTAATCTTTTAGATATTCAAAATTCAAAATATATTCCGAGATTTCACTGGTCTGCAATTCGGAGTTCAAAGCCTCTATTTTACTAAAAAATCGTGATTTTTCTCAAATTTTCAACTATCAGGAAAGAAATGTTTGAAAATAAAAATAGTCAAAAGTAAAAACATATTCTAATTTATTGTAACAAATTTATATTTACAAAATATAACGTAGAAAAATTAAATAATTAACCAAAGAGTGTTTTAAGGAACTCAGTTCTATCTTCATTCTGTAATTGATTCTTCTTCTGTCTGATTTCCATGTCAGTTTCTCTTTGTTTAATCTCTGGAATAACAAAGCTAGTAGATTTTCCTTGTTCTTTCAACTTTTTCAATTTTTTGCTTCTGTCAACATTGTAAGAGAAGTAATTAACTTCTCTCTTAGCTTGAGCTATTTCAGTCCTTAATCTTTGTTTATGTACTGCCCTTTCATATGCTAATCTTTCACTGAGATGAGTCCATTTAAACCTAAAAATTTCAGATAAAATTTGAATTAATTTATAACTCTTATTTTGAAACTTTAAAAAAGTTTTGCTTATAATTCGTATAAAAAAACATAATACTGCCATCTTTAGATTTATCAATTTTACCGGTAAATTAAGATATTGTATGAAACATGTATGCTTTATAAAGATTAAATTTCCTATTTAAAATAGATACATTTTTTAATAAAAGTACTGGTTCTTAAATTCATGGAAAAACACTCAAATTGATTTCTTTTTTTCTTGAGATAACTATTAAATGTACTATTTTTTACTAGCAATTCAAGAATTCCAATTCATTTAATTTTCAGTGTTATTTTATATTTGCGGTGCTATTTTTATGAGATATTGCTTTAAAATATTTCTAAAAATTAATAGCTAAGTTACCATGATTAAAAAGATAAAAACTGTTATAAATAATGATGAAGCACTGTTTTGAATAACAATATTTATATGATAGTTTTCATACCTTGGTAAATATTTAATATTCCATATGAGATCGTAAAATTTACTTTTCTTCCTAGTAGAAATTTGAGTGTTGTTGAGTGTAGCAGCAACAAATTTAGCAACTTTTTTGCTTTCAAATTCAATCCATCCTTCTGTGAAATGTTTAGCAGGTGTTTTTCTTCTTTTTTTCTTCAAGTTTTTATTGGCTTCTATTTCTATACAACAAATAGTGAATTAAGAACTTAGATTTAGAGGTTATGTTTAAATAATTTTGTAACACTGAAAATATATTATGAATAAATAGTAATTATAATGTACCACTGTCAGATAGTTGTAAGTAAACTCGTCCAACTGTTCCGTAAGCAGCAAAAATTTCTCGGATTTTCGTAACGTTCATATATCTTGGTATTGTTGACAGGTAAATAATACCTCTTTTCTTCTTTTCTTTATTTTTAGTTACAGATTCTTCATTTTCGCAAACTGTTTCATCACTCTCACTTTCTTGATCCATCTCTTCTGATTCTTCATTTTCTTCACTTTGCACTTGTTCATCTACTGGATAATTATTTTGTTTATTTTCTAATTTAACTTTTCCACGTTGTTGCGCCATTTTTTACGCATATGAATCAAACGTTGTGCCACAGACTCGAATGCGGCACGCAGGACGCAGCACGCGGATACGCGATACGCTTCTTCAGTTTTTCGTTTTTCTTATTAACTACACCAGGTTGGCATCACTGAATTGTGTGATCGTCATCAAGGCTAGGTTAGAATATTTTAGCGGTAAGGTTAAATGCGTCGAAGCTGTCCTGTCGATGAATCTCAAACAAAGATGAACCTTGATGGGAATCATGGAGCAATCTCAGAGGGCAACAGAAAGAATAAGATTAAAGATTAGTATATATAAGTTAGATTGCAAGGTTGCAATTAGAAAGGAAGTGAAAGACGATACTTGTTGTTGATTCTAGATTCAGGAGAATGTAAAAAAAGAGGTGATGGTGAATGGAGAAAAGAGTTTGAGTTGCGCGAGTTCGCGAAAATTTTATTGTAAACTAATGATGATAATTGAAGTTCATCATATACATTAATATTAAATTATTACTTATAACAGAAGAAATAATTATGTGTAATACTGTTGAAGAAGTTGTGTAACTCTTCTCAGCTCGCATAGTGTGGAGGTTATATCCCTCGCATCGAGCGCCACTGCCCCGCTCACCTCTTCTCCCGACCGACGAACTCGATTGTGTTTATGTTTTGCCGCATTACTCGGAATCGGTGTTGTCTATCGCGTTCAAATTGAGCGTATGAACATTTTCCTATATTGCCAGTAGTTTTGTGGTTTGATGTAACCTTTTTCAATGAATCGGAGGTAGTTCCGTAAGAGTCCGCATATTATTGTTGAACTTTGAAGTTGAATAAGTTAACAACCTAGTTGATAAACGATCTGAAATTTATAGAAAATCAACCGAAGAATAAGTTTTTGTTAGAATTGCGTGAAATTGGTTATATAAAGGTATAAAAAGTACTTTATCGCCCAATTTTTCTTCCTCCTAGTGGAAGCTTTGTAATAGTAATTTTTTTAGTTGTTGTAAAAACATGTTATAATTGTTTTCCGAGGTGTTAGGAATTAAAATACATAATTTTTGAAAAATTTTAGTGTGTGCGTGTGTACGCCTGGATCTCAGCTTCTACTCGGTCGATGTTAACCGGACAGGTCTCACTTTTTGTTTTTTTTGTGTCATAGCGGGTAAAAAATTCGTTTTTTGATTTGGCCGATGCGTTTTTGCTTTATTTTAATGATAGGATCGAGATATGTTAATTGAATGGGTAGTAGCATTCGAAAGAAAATAAAAATATAAACGGTCAATTTTTTTGATAAAAATAATGAAAATGTAGAATATAAATAGCTATAATCTGTAAAAATTTGAATTCAGTTTGTTGGTTAGTTTTGTGAGGAAAAAATTTGAAAATGAAAAAAATGAGTTTTGTATGTCCACCGATTATGGGAGTAAAATTGTCTTAATCGCTTCAAAATTCCTTGTAGAGGTAGGTTATGGATAGCTCTCAGCTGATTTCTTTGGGCAAAATCAATATTCCATAAATTTCAGAGATATTTGAGGTTAACATTTTTTTAGCCATTTTTTTAAATCGTAATTTCTTGAGAACGGCTCTATGTATCTGAATCGGATGGGTAGCATTCGAAAGAGTATTATAATATATATATTTTCTAAACAAAAATTTTTTAGTAATTTGTATTATTAAAAAATGAGTGCAATTGTCAACTGACTTTTCTCGTCATTGCTGCCTGTACGGTCGTTTTTCCCACAGTCTTACAGCGAGTTTTTAATCATCATAATTAATTAAAGGAATCAGCAAATATTTTTTACAATACTTTATGAAAATCTAATTTTATATGTTTATTTTAAAATGAATAACTTTTAAAATAATAGATGTTTTAAATATATAAAAAAAAAGAACAAAGTAAAAGTGAAGTTACTATATGTCAATATAGAGAGTAAGAAGCGTTATTCTAAAACGCAGATGTTTACTTAATTTGTCATGTCTCTGGTTTTAATAAAATTTTTCGAATTTTGCTAAAAACAAGGTGAATTTTACAGTAACCTACAAAAAAGTATACAGATTTACAATATAATTCTAGTAAGTTCATTCGTTCTTATAACCTTCTCAACAATTAAATTTTTACTAACCTTTTTAAACAACACTTTTGAATGTAAAATTCTCTGTACTCCTCTATGAGAGGTAACTGTCGTGCTCCATTTACGACCTATTTTGTATTTAACATAACTTTTTTCCGGAGCATCAAAATGCTATTAAACATTTATATATCAAGCTTTAAAAATTATCTACTAACATATAAGAATTTCGCGCATTTTAATATAAGGATATTAAATTTTTTAGTTAAAAATTTGAAGCTGTTGGAATATTATTTATTATCGAGTTTTTAACTGAAAATTTCTGAATGTCGCTTTAATATTTTACTCTTCTTTATAACAAAATTTAAATATTTGAAACTCCCGCTTACTTTTAACCAAATCACGTATCTTAGCCAATAATATTACAGATTGCAAGAATCAGCCAATACCAATTGTTTTATTTTGGTTTCACTTTTCGATCATCACTTTTTCAAGAGCAGGAGGAATAAGAAGAGAGAACGAACGAGAGAAAGGGAAGGAGGTGGGAGTTTGAATTAAGCGTTTGAAGAGACAAGTAGTTTTAAGAAAGCTAGTATTGAAAGTCTAAATAAACATTTTGGTTTCAGTTACTGAGATTAAGTATTGAATATTTATTGTGACGTGGCATTATATAAACGAACAGTTGGAAAATTTAAAACTTTGAAAACTTCATTGTAAATTAAGTACTTCCATTTAATAAATTTGGGTATATACGGCGTGCTTAAAAAACCAAGTGTGTGTGCAAAACGAATAAATCTTTATTAGTCACTATTAAAAATTAACATTCTGGTGGCTATTGATCCATTAACATTCAGAGTTTTAGCTGATTCGAGATAAATATTCTAATGGTATATAGTAAAAGACAAGCTAAGGACAGTGGTTCGGACGAAGGTGTACTTGGTACGCAAAAAAGGGGAGATATGATGACCCCTTAGCTCAGCTTGGCAATCGGTACAATGATGATGCAGAGGGTCCTTTCATGGATATCTTGGTCGACAAAAGAGAGGATCGAAATCTTGGAAATATACACCCTATGGTAATCGGAAGGAAGTTCAAGCAGTGTAATTTGGTTGTAGTTAATATTGATAAGTATTCTGATGAAAAAATTTAATGTAGTTGTAATTTTTATATTTTGCACTCCTCATTTTTGTAAAGTATTCAAGTGTGAGACTATTACTTTATACTCAAATCAATTTACAGATTTTGATTTTAATAAAAGAATTAGTTTAGTATACAGAGAATTAGTCAGTATAGAGTAGGGGTTTTTATAAATATAACATATTTAATAGAAAACAACGGTAGAATAGGTATTTTATATCAAGTTGACTATTTCAAGTTATTAAACTTGCAATGAAAAATTACTTGAAATTGAAAAAATTATCGGTAATCTAGATTTCTACAAAGATGACACGTTTAAAACCCCATTAATAACACATGAGTTACTTTATTTAATATAAAAGGTACACATTTTGGTCGGTTCATCTTTGATTCGCTAACGAGAAAGCTTGAAGGCTATAAGGGAGATTGTACATAAGCGCTGCGCGATTCAACGCTATATGTTACGCCAAAGCGACGCTGCTCTGCGCTACAGCATTCCATTATGAATATTATCGATGTTTTTCTATGTATCGGAACACCATGGCAGGCGATGGCGCAGCGCAGCATAGCGTAGCGTTGGATCGCGCAGCGCTTATGTACAATCTCCCTAAAAGAGGCAGTAAAAAGGTAATAAAAGGATGTCTACTTCGCCGATTGAGAAGAGCATGCGGGCATTCGCAGTCGGTCGCGGTGGCAGCGCGGCCAAGCCAAGAAAGTTACAGAGCAAATATCTATATATAAGCGCCCACAGGCCACGCAGCTCTGCGCTGCAGTCTGCCGCCGCTCGGTGCAGTTCAGTTGAACCGAGACGCTAGCTCGGGCCGGTCGTGCTGTAATCAAGACCGCGCTCGCTCTCATCCCGCGGCGATGCCGTCTCGTAGCTTTTCGCGATAGTTGCCAGTACGAGCCAGCGAAAAAAAGGCGCGCGTACGATGGCTGCGGTGCATCTCGGCGGCGAGCAGCCCTAACGCGCCCGAGAACTGCTGTACTTGCATATCGTCACGCGACACCAACTAAATACCTGGCTTTGTGCACTCTTGTACGTGCGCGCGCCGACGACGGACGACGAAACATCGCCGCCACACGTATAAGCGTACATAATACGCGGGACGGGACAGGACGGCTGACAGGGGGATCGTTCTATACCTAGCACGGAGCTGAGGACAAGATGGCCGACGGTCGTCACGACTGGCGGCTCGTGGGGCTTGTTTACCTGAGAACTCACGGATCGCCAAGCCATTGCGCCGCCGCCGCCGAGGAGTCGACACGCTACCCCTGCTCAGCTCGGCCTCAGTCGCGCTGTTAAACCAGTCGCGCCCGCGTCCCTCAGCCTTGAGCTTCCTTTTCTTTTAGTACCTGTGTGCAGTGTATGTGAGTGTGAGTGCGCGCGCGCGCGCGCATAAGTGGTCGCGTTTTACGCGGGAACTCGGGAAGTAAAGTAGTCGAGGAGGCAAGGGGGCAGGTCACGGAGAGCACGTTTCGCCGATGGCGTAAGGGAGAGACGGGGAGAGAAGGCGTGTAGGAACGAAGTAGCAGTGCACCCTTGTACGTCTTCCGGTGCACGGGAGCTGCCGACGACGTGACTCCTCTCCAACTGGGGCGAGCATTACTGCATGCTTTATTGTGTGCCGCTGCCGCATATATACAACTTGTTCTTTTTCCATCTCTGATCTCGCCTGCACGACGCCGTTATCAACCCAACTAAGGCGATACGCAGTAAACACACGTTCCCACTGAAAGTGGCTTCGTACATTTCTGCCACGATAAAGGGAGCTCACCACGTGATATATCGTCTCTTTCAGCACTCGCAGAATACTCGCCGTTATTTTCTTTTAACTACAAACCGCATCGTTGGAGCCGAATGCCCGCGTTCTTTTATCGCTTGCTCTACACATCCGCATAAAGTGTACATAATATCTGCGATCATTAGATACACACTAAGTTTCTTTTAGTAATTGCAAAATTTCATGGATAGAAGAATCGTTGGATCTTGTCGAAAGAATCAAGTTAATGTGATCTTCAAAATTTAACAAGTTACACAGACTCTAATCTCATGCAGTTTCCACAATTAACGCATAGAAATTGGATTATGGATTGGAATTCGTAACACTCCTCAGCGTAACATACAACATTTGTTCTTTTTAAAAATATTTCCATTATATCTATGAATAATATCAACTATTGCTTGAATAAGATTTATTTAAAAATCTAAATACAAAACAAGTTGTTATTTTTTGTATATTTATATTTTCTTTGTATAAGTTTTATAGATTTGAACATATTAAGTATTAACTGTTTACAATGTCAGCTTACTTAAATCATAATTTTCTATTAATTATATATTTACAACATTTTTTATACAGATTCAATATTCATCTTTTTTTTCACAAACAGAAGCCATATAATACTGGTGTAAAAAATAAATATAAATTTTATGTATGCAAAATTTAAAGTTAAAACAAAACAAATAATTTAGTAATAAATAAAAATGATATTTCTAATGTTTTTCTAGATGATGTAATAAAATTCATTAAGATCAAATAATTTACTACTTTATTTGATTAAATCATCTTTTGGTTTTAAAGTCAATAACGGTATTTAATAAAATTCTTAAAGTTAGTCTTAAGTTATTGTACTTTTGTGATTTTTTTTATTAATTAAACAATTTTACATATATGTATATATAAGAGCTGTAAATTGCTTTAATTAGATTTTTATTGTACAGATAATATTTTTTAAAGTATTTAATACAATAAGAATTTAGAAAATATAGAAAATTTGCAGTTACTGTATTACAAAAAAATATAATATATTTTTTTGTCTCATCTACTTAAGCATAAACAAAACTAAATGGTCATGAGTTTATATGAAAAATTGATATCAAATTTTCTTCGTGGTTATAAAAGAAATTTCTATAATTATTCATATTAGTATTGTGGAATATTATTGTTTTATCAAATTATATGACTGAAATATTTATCTTAAATTTTTTAATTAGACCTTATGACCAATATAATCTTAATTTGATAAGAAATAAGGACAATTTTTCTTTGATTTTAATTATAAAACTTGAACATTGTATTTACGTAAATTAAAAAAAATTATAATAATTATAATTTTTTTTTTCGAATAAGCATTTAATAACAAGGTACTTTGAAGGGCACATATGTAGAACTTGCCAAGTGTTAACCTTACACTTGAAAAATAAAATATAAATTAACTACTAATAGTTATCTAGTGAAAGACATATATGGTATCCTTGTTTTTAATGGCTATACAATGATGGAAATTGAATTGATGCAATGTTTTTTTAAGATTGATGGTTAAAATATTGAAAAAAATAATCTGTTTTTATTAAGTACAAATAACATTAGAAGAAAAATGGTATAATCTATAAACATAACTTTATTCTTTTATGGTTTTCAGGGTAAAAAATGTCGAGTTCATACATAGTGGAGCCCCAAGAGGGTGGTCCCAAAAAAGATGATACACTTATCCTAATGGTGAATGATAATGGAGTAATTTCAGTGGATCAAGATACATTACAAAGTCTTATATGTAAGAATTTATTGTTAAATATTTTATCTTTACTTTTAAAAACAAAATTAAGAATTCAAGATTTCTCATGGAAAAAATATTTGAGTTTATGATTTTCGCACAGGGTTTTCCTAAATTAATTGTTATTATACATAACATTTTTTATAACTATTACTAATTTAAAATATTTGTTTCTCTTTCTAGTAAATCAATCGAATGCTACAGTAAGTGTTGTGAGGTTAGGCCAAACTGAAAATGATGCTGCAGAAGGAAATTTAACTTTGACTGTTGATCCACCTCCATATGTTCCAACTGAAACAAGCACCACAAATAATAATGCAGATTCATCTGCATTAGTAGATCCTTTTATGGAAATGGATCCGGAGCAATTAGAAAGATTAGAAACAGCTCTTCAAAGTGAAGAAGCTAAACAAATCCTTGGTGAAAATGTGACAGCCATGCTCGGTAAATTTTACTATATTATAATTACAAATTATTGATATCAAAATAATTTCTCAAATTTCAAATTTTTATAGATATGTTAACAGTGGAAGAACAACAAAATTCTATACGATATAGTATAGAATTAGATCACTGTTATACTAGCAGATTGTCTCCTTCACAACCAAAACCTGCAGATCCACTGCCTGATGCAGGTTCATCTGATATGGATGAATCAATGTGTGCAGATCTTAATAAGTCTACAACACACACTTCTATGTTATTGCCAGTATCTTCCGCTAATGTTAATAGTACTTCTATAACACCAATAAAACAAAAGGTTACTTCTATACCACCAAAGATAGTGAAGCAACCAGTTTCAGTAGGTGGTCGACCACGAAGAGCTTCCACTGTAACACAACCAATTACAACTACCCCAAAATCAATTACTAACTCTAATACACGTACAGTTGCAAGTCCAATGCAGCAGGAAAATAAAGTTCAAAGTAAAACTGAAGATGAACCTGAGGATGACGAGCTATTTTCATCTTCAGAATCCTCTGAATCCTCTGAATCCGATAGTGATAGTGATTTTGGACCTCGACCTGCTAGAAGAGGTGTCAGAGCTAGAGGAGGTAGGAGGGGACTCACTACAAGAGGTGGTAGCATGGCTGCTTCTCGCAGAAGAGGACCCAATAAACAAATGGACAGTGAGCAAGTGCGACGTTTGGATTTGGAAATGGCAGCTGCAGTTAATGCAATGAAGAGCCCTGAAAAAGAAGAAAAGACTGAAAAGCAAAGTCCTAGTAAAAACAAAAAACAGTTGAAAACATATGCTGGAAAAAAGAAGGATGATACATCTGCCCCATCAACTCCTATTAGTGAGCCACCGCAAGTAGAGACTAATGTTTTGCAAACAACGAATCAAGTAAAAGCAAATCTGATAAGTGCTAATATGTTTAAAGGTGATATGATTTTAACAAAACCAGGTCAAGATCGAAATAATCAAAAGGTAGTATTTGTCCAGAAACAAGTTCTAATGAATCCAAATGATACTAAGACCCTAGGTATCAAAAAGCAAGTGATGATTCCAAAAAATAAATTCATCCCTTCTCAGAGCTCTAAAGTTCCTATAATCAAAGATATAAAAGTATCATCATCACCAACAATAATCAAAGGAGCAAGTCCTATTGTTCAGCAGCAACCAACAAAAGTTACTCAACATGTTACTCCTATGGATGTACAAACAGAATCAGTGCAGAGTTTGTTACCACAACAGAAAGTAGTACCACCAAGTATGAAAGCAAAACCTATTGAAGTTAAAAAAGATAAAAAGAAAGTAGATATGAGTGTGGAAACTCCAGTCAAAGCTTCAGTTGAATCTTCTAAAACTGCAGAATCAAAAACACCTGTTGGTAAGTAGAATTAATATTTACTTTTTTTTTAAAAAAGGATTCTTTTAGTTTCAAAATATAAAAATATAAAAAACATCAGATACAAAACACTTACATACACACACACTGAAGGTAGAGCGAGAATACATAATTTGTAAAGACACTAAATGTACATACAAACTTAATGTTGAATAAAGCATATATTATTATTATTATAAAAATCAATTGCATTAAAATGATTTTCTTTTTTATTTACTTTGTATTTTATCACTATTTTTAATTATTAATTATAGTCCGTAGATTTACATATATAAAAAAAGCACTAATATTATATTATCTTAATAAGATCTGGTTAGATTTATTCTTTACTTTTAATGTGTGTGTGTGTGTGTGTATGTGTGTGGTTGTGTAAGATTGAAAAATGATTGGTGATTGTAAAAAATAACCTTTATATATATTTGTAGCACCAAAAAAAATAGTGAAAAAAGAACATCGCAAATCAGATTCTCATGTAGTTGAAGCTCTTGGACCTGCTTTGTTTTCTACACCGGATATTATACGTCGTGTTGGTTCTACTCATGAACCAAAACTTCCAGATATTGCTGTTACAACTACTGCAACCTCTACAATGTTAACAACAATTAATCATAATACTAGTATAAGCTCAGCTGTATCGACTACTACAGTAAATGTAACTACTACATCAACTTCATCTACCAGTACATCAATGCTTTCTATAAATGTTCCAAATATGGTGGATGAACCAATGGATAGAAGTACATCTGCAAACACTCCAGCAGATCCTACTATAGCTTCTAAATTTCAATCTGATGCTTCAATACTTTCAGATACTTTAGGAGATGATAAAATAGACAGTAAAGTCGCAATAGCAGAACTGCTTCAACCAGCTTTGGACTCTGGTAAGTATACTTTTTTAGTTTGTTTTTCATTGTGTTTTCGAATTTTTAGATAGTATCTTTTGCATCCTAGGTGATACTTAAAATGCATTTAAAAAATTATAAAGCAATCTATTAATCTTTGTAATAAAATATCTTCTCTATTATTATTTAAATTATTTTATAGATTTTATTTAAAATTTTTTATGTTATGAATTTGGAAAATTAATATTTTATGTAAATATTATAAGTTGTTTAAAAAAATGTATTCATATTTTTATTAAGTTTAAATATCATTCAAAATGATACGTGGAGACATTTATATATATATTTTTTAAATAATTAAAAACTGATTCCCATGGATTATAAGAAATTATATATAATTTATATCATTCACTATAAATTATTCATCTAGTATTATGCAAACATGTTCAATGCTTTTTTCTAAATATAATTTTGCTTTGAGGGTTCTTTATCTTTGTTGCATTTATAAATTTTAAGTTAATGTTAGCCCAACCATATTATTTTCGTTAGCAACAAATTCAACTGCTTCTAAGGAAATTCCTTCGTCAATGGAACAAACTAATAAATCAAAGAATGTTGCTTCTGAGAGTAAGTTTTAATTTCGTTCTTTTTTAACTTTTAAGCTGTGCTAATTTTGTTAATTTTTTTATATTTATGAAACTGTAGCTTATTTTAATTAATTATATTTGTACTAATAATTTTCTAATAATACAATAATTTTAAAATATTAGATACTATTGAGGGTGATGATCATTTGCTGGCTACACTGGGCATGGATGCTGCTAAACAATTACCAAATGACGAAGAATTATTAGCAGAAGCATTACTATTACAAGAAACACTTGGAGTTGATTTAGATCATGTAAGTTTAATATCGTCAAAACAATAAAATACAATACATGATTTTATTAATATTAGTTTTCAATGATTAGAAGTAAATGATAATTTTATTTAAATAATAAGATCTTAAAATTTAATTTTTAAATAATTTAAAACAAAACCAATTACAGAGTGGTTTAGTTGATGGAGCATCAGGAATGCCGGATTCAATTTTGTCATCGTCAATTATGGAACCATCTCCTTCAGTGGTGGCAACTCCTGTAAAGTCAGAGACTGCACCTACTACTTTACCTACTCCCTCAGTAGTTTCTTCAACACCAACAACTACTCCTAAAATAGAATCAATTACGAAAAAAGATTCAAAAGAACCAATGCAAATTATTCGCGGAGGAAGAGTTATAACATTGCCACCAATTGAAGCTCCTGCAACTCGTAGTAAGAGGTTGCAAGCAAAAGTTGGAAATCAACAGCTTAAAACTGAGAAGAAACAGCTTAAGGTACAGCAACAGCATCATCAGCAACAGCAACAGCAACAGCAGCTTAAAGTCGAACCTCTTATCATCAAAACAGAAAGAATGTCGTACGTGACTTAAGATTTTATTTTCAGGTCCCGTTTCTTTTACTTCATGTATTGAAAATTTATTTCTCATTTTAGGAGAACACCTTCACATACTGTTAGTTTACAAAAACAAGACATGATCTATGACATGGAAGATGATGACGAAGAAGAGGAAGAAGAACCTAATTCAGGTTCAGAAGATGATCCAAACAAGCTCTGGTGTATCTGTAGACAACCTCATAATAATCGATTTATGATATGTTGTGATATGTGCCAATATTGGTTCCATGGAAAATGTGTACATATTAGTAAAGCAATGGGTATGTATCTCTTTATTAATTATTTAGAAAATTAGAAAATTAGATTCTGTTGTTGAATACAGTATTGCTTTGCTTTGATAAAAAATATATTCTTAAACTAGTTTAGGATTTTAATTAAGAAGTAGTTCTCATATCTTTACCTTGGTAGATTTATTATTTCTGTGTATATTTTAATGCTTAAATTTGGTACTGTAATATGCATGAGTATATTGATTATATTTCCCTTTCAATTGTATTACTTGGTCTTGTAGAATTTGTAAATAAATATGTGAAATAATTTAATTTTAAAACTAAATAAAATTTTTCAATTCCATTCAGCTAGTTAGGAAATATATATAAAAGTGAATTTCTTATTAAATCTTGAACGTAGTTCTATCATTACTTTCGACAGGTGAACAAATGGAAAATCAAGGAATTGAATGGGTTTGTCCGAACTGTTCAAAGAAAAAAAATGAAGACATCAAGCCTAAATCTACTCCTAGAAGGCAAAGAAATAGCATAGACGCAACTTTGAGGGAACAAAATCGAACTCCACCCACTTCCAGTACTTCGACAATGAATGAAATAAGACCCTCGCCTAATATTGGAAAATATACTGCCGCATCTCCTGGAGTAACCCATTGTGTAGTTTGCAAGAAAGAGGCGAGGAAATCTAGCATTTACTGTTCCGACGCATGTATTTTAGCACATGCTGAAGTTACATCACCCAAAGACAAACCATCTCCTGTGCCGCAGACAAAAACTCCAAAAATGGATATGTTTAAATTAAAATCAGACGTTAGAACAATTGTCTTTGATAAAAAGACTGGAGAAGTTTTAACAGGTAAGCCAAGTTATCATCAATTTACTTTAAAATATTAGTATTAGTTATATATACTTTATATGTAAATTTTTCATGAACCCATTAAATTGAAGGTATCCAATGGGTAAATTACTTTTTCATTTTTTTTTATCTTTTATCATTTCTCTGATTACTAAATTATTATGATATTTTTTAATCATCGTAATACTTATTAATATTTATTGCAACTTTTTATTTTTTAGGGACAGACGCACCGACAGCGTCAAATCTTAAGACTTGGCTCAAAGAGCATCCAACGTATGAAGTAGTCAAATCTAATAATTTAAATACTATACAACTGGGAGGAAAGACCGTTGCAGCTATACAAACCCAAGGAATTAAGACTGTACGTCGTTCAGACTTTATATATATAAGTGAAAAAGGCAAAAGCAAAAGCAAAAATAAATTTTAATGAATTTAACATTTGATATGATATTTATTCGCAAATATTATTTATTTTTATTAATGTTTTTATAATTCTAAATATTTGTTTACTTTATTCAATTATTAAGTTTAACTCATAATTAATTTTGTTTTAATTTTTGTTTTGATCCCATTTTTTGTAGAATAAGCCACTTCAAGGCAAGTCTCCAGCCCTGGTCAAAATGGTTTATTCAAAAGTGTCCGGTTCAAAGCAAACCGTTTTGGCTCCGAGCATGAAGAAAACTGTACTGCTAACCGATACACCACCAGCACGCGCCACTGCATCACCTCAACACCGACCTAAACAAGCAGCAGCTACGACTTCTTTGAAGACCCCGACATCTCATCTTAAACAAACGACTATTAAAACGGTTGTTCAACAACAACAAAGCTTATCACAACAACAGCAACAACAGAATCAACAACAAACGCCACAGAAACCAACCGCATTACCAACACAAAAACCATTATCAACCAAAAAATTACAAGAACCAAAGCCTTCCACATCTCAGCAAAAACAGCAACAACCACAACAACAAAGTCCACAAGTAGTAACAAAGACTCCACCACCTAAGAAGCCCGAAATGGAGCCTATAAGATTAACAGTAAGAAAAGCTTTAGCAGAATCGCTTTCCGCTAGAATCAAAGAGGCAAAAGATATTAACTTGACTGAAGAAGACATTAGTGAATTAGCTCTACAAATTGAAATCGAAATGTATAAATTCTTTAAAGATACTGGTGCAAAATATAAAGCCAAGTACCGCAGTCTTGGTTTTAACATAAAAGATACAAAAAATCTCACTCTTTATCGAAAAATTGCTGAGAAGTCATTGACTCCAGATGCACTTGTGAAACTTAGTCCTGAAGAATTGGCAAGCCAGGAATTGGCCGAGTGGCGCGAAAAAGAAAATAAACATCAACTTGAAATGATTAAGAAAAATGAGCTAGATCTTTTGGCTCAAGCTAAATCTATCGTAGTTAAGACACACAAAGGCGAGCAGATTATTGAAAATGATGGAGCTATTGAGAATATTGATCCTAAAACACCTGTTCAGGATATTGTAACCGCCTTAAATAGTGGTGACACGATATCTTCGACTGTAGAAGAACATAAGCAAAAAGAAGAGAAACTAGCAGAAGAACTTAGGAAATCTAAATATCTTGAAGAGGAGAAGAAGAAAAAAGAAAAGGATAAAGACAGAGAAAAACGACGTGAAAGATCACGAGAAAGGAGTAGTAAGGATGGTAAGCGTGACAGAAGTAAACATCGACACAGCAGAGATCGAGAACGTAGTCGAGAAAGAAAAAAGAAAGATGGAAAGCACAAAGATAAGGATAGAACAAAAGATAAAGAACATCGAGGTGGTTCTGATAAAAAGAAGGATAAGGATAAAGATAAGAGAGACAAACATAAACGTAGCCGCAGTACTTCAACAAGTCGTAGTAAGAGTCGGCATAAAGATCATAAAGAGCATAAACACAAGAGAGATGAAGACAAGAAAAAAGAATCTGCAAAGGCTGATGTTTCTGCAACTAGTGCCGATAAATCGATTGACGATAGACTATGGAGGCATATAGAGGAGGAAACAACGACAAATACGTTGGATGGTAACGATTCTGATGTTTCCGATAGAGAGCCAAGTTCAACGGTTACAATAAAAACACCTGATATTAATGATGAACTTGACAAAGAGCCAGTGCTTGAATCTAAAGTTATTGAAGGACCAAAGGGTGCAATGACTGTGTGGCGGGGTTGTGTTTATATGCCTGATGTTGCTAGATTTAATGTTACCGCACAGAATTTTAGCGGCAATTCCAAAGAAATTACGGAAAATTTCCCAGATACCCTCGATGTTGTTGGCAGAATAAATCCTGCCACAGTATGGGACTATATGGATAAAATGAAGAAAAATGGAACGAAAGAAATTCTGATCATTAGATTAACGGCGATAAATGACGAAGAAAAAATTCCATACATTACCTTATACAGCTATTTAAACAGTCGTAATAGATTAGGTGTTTTAGGTACTATTTCGTCACAAATCAAAGATTTTTACATAATGCCCTTTTCAAGTAGCAGTAAATTACCTTCAGTCTTATTGCCACTGGACGGTCCAGGTTTCGAAGAAAACCGACAACATCTATTATTAGGTATTATTATTGTACACAGCCGCAAACGCATGTCCATTCCACCTCCACTTACTCCTATTCCTACGAAAATTATTAAAAAGGATCCGCAAGCTTCTGAGAGAAGTTACACTCCGCCACCACCTTTACATCCATTAACCCAAAATGTCAAGGATGACAGCATGTCATTGCCGAATTCTCCAAGGCCTATGGCGCATATAAGAATAACTCAAGAGGTCAAACAAAGTTTTTCGGTCATATCTAAGATCGTACCTGAATTGTCTTCCAAAATCACGCTCGAATCCTCTTCGTCATCTGACAAAATGCAATTAGATGACGACGACGAACCATATAGTCCAGGAGAACCTGTTGATGTTGTTCTCGATGACGACGAAGATGCACTATCATCTTCAAGTTTACAGGTATCACAGACATTGACAACGGATACGTCAATCTCTGCCTCGACGATGAAGAACCCAATCGAGTTGCAACGCAAGATGGAGGAGCTCAGCAGACAAATAGAGGAGGAGAAGCAACAGATACAAAGTATTAGCTCGTCATTTTTAGGCGATGCTACAGCGACTCTGCCGGTGAGAGACTTACCTAACGGGGCCTAATTATTTGCATATACGCAATCTGTAACATATCTTGTTTTCTAGTTACTCACAGTGTAAATAAAAATTTACTGCTGTATCTTTTTCATGCCCAGCTCCACACCCGTTCCCTGCATCCTCATAGTGTAAATGACACTTTTGTTAGTTCATTAAAAAATAAAATTTTGGGATGGGTAACGAGATTTTTTATATTGTCTTTTTAAATATTTTTTGACAATAAAAGAACAATACTAATGGAATAATAGAATAATACTATTCTATGTTACTATCTGTGATACATATACATATAAGATTATTGACTAATAAATACAATTTTTATATCTTGACGTTATCTATTTCGTTTTTCATTGTCAGAGTTGTTAAATACTTTTAAAACAATTTATATTTATATTATAAATTGGAAATAAAATATCTATTTTAAAATAATTTATACCTATAAAAAAGATAGAGATAAGAAACTTTAATTTTAAATGGGGATTGTTTTGCAAAATAAGTTTATAATAAAAAGATACATAGGTATACGTATATATGTGTATTTGTATATGTATATATATAAATATATATACATATATATCAATTTAATAAAAATTAATTAATCATCATTTGAAATAGCGTAATTTACCAATATTTAATAATGAGTAATAATGCACAATATACATGTTTTTTTTCGTACAATTTCAGGGGCTGGGTCTTGATCCTCCAAACAGTGTTGATGCAGTCGAAGCTTACAGCCCTTCAGATGTAAGGTCCTTCACTCCACCTCCACAAGGCATATCAAAATTGACGCAACCTATTTTAGAAAAAGTTTCAAATATTACTATTCCACCAAATCTTCAAGAGATTCTTGCAAATGTGAAGCGTCAAGAGAGTTCCAAAGTAGATCCATATCTTCCTTCGAAACCTAGTGCAACATTTTTAACAACAGTTAATTCAGCTATGTACCAAAATCAAGAAAAATATTCACCAACTTATAGCAAAACTTCCAACACCAGTAAATCAAATTCTGAAGTGCAATCTTCTCCACGAAAAGAGACTAAAAGTACTTTAAGTTCATTAAGTGATTATGATTTAATGAAAAAGGCAGAAGAAGAGTTGGCAGCACTAGCAGCTGCTTCAGCAGCATCGGCACCAACTCCACCTCTTCCAGCAGTTACACCATCAGTTGCCTCATCAGTTTCTTCTGAACCTACTCCTCCAGGAACCTTATTTGAGACACCACATCGGTAGAGTGTAAATTGAAGTGTTAATTGTATTAAGTTGTCGGAAGAACATTGGCATATGTAAAATACAAAGAATATTAATTTTAAATACAAATGTCTTGCGTACAAAAAGTAGAAAGACTATAAAATCTGTGACTGTAAAAAGCAGTGCGTCGGTGTATGGTAAAATATTAAAATTAGTATAAGAAAAAAAAATACAACTTTTTATGTTATTAAACATAAGAAATTCAAGATTTAAGAATTCTTTTTCAGTTTTTGTAAATAAAACGAGTTCTCTCATAAATCAGCTATCTTAACTGATTGAGTCTCATTAATAAGCATTTCTATTGTACATACTAAAACATATGTGCTTAAACATTGAATTCTAAAAACATTTGCAGCATTTTGCAGAAAAAATGGTTTTTTCCAAATTTTAGCATACAATATTTCATAATTAACAACATCATGGAAACCTAAATTTCACTTATTATAGATTTTTATGTGTTTGTAATAAATAAATATAATAACGCAAAAGAATTACTTTAAGAAAAAGTCACAAGAAGAACGTTTAGTTACGCATAACGACGCAGTAAATGTAATTACAGTGCACCTTTTTATTAAATTACTAATTTTTAAGTGTTATTGGAGTAATAGGTCATATTGTATGAATGATTTTTGAAGTAACTGAAATGTGTAATATTGATAAAGTAATTTAAAAAGCTTAGTTTATGCATTGTAAATTGATTGTAAAAAATTTTTTATTTTAACTTGAAATGCAATGAAAATAAATATATTAAAATTAATTGAGTAGTTTTATATCCTTGCCTAGTCACTTAAATTAATTACTCTCATCTACAAATAATAGAAAATGTTATTAAAAACAATAAGATATGATAAATATATTTTACGTATACCTACTTTTTATGATTTCTTATAGGTGTGTTCTCTTCTACTGGTATCAGCAGAAACAAGATAAAATACATATTAATGACTGAAAGTTTGTCATAGAGACTTGTAAGCTCAAGTACATATTTTACAGTTATGTTATATGCTCGTTATTTCTGTTTTCTGAAGGTAATTTTCCATATATAGGACTGATACAGCATGTTCATGTATATACCTGCCAAGAATAATAAAATTATCTGACCGACTTTCGATTGCAACGCCTCCTATACTTATTAATTGTGTACCGTCTGTCGAAGCGCGTAATCTTTGATTCTTTGATAATTCCAAAATAATGAACGATCATATCTATAATAAGTAAAATTCCAATGCAAATCTTAAAGTACTTATCTACTTTTTAAGTACATGAAGTACTTTAGTGCAAATCTTAACAAAATAATACTTTAATTTTGTCTACTATGGAGACTTATAAATTTCATACTTTCATAGTTCAAATATTAATAACTTCATGATAACGTTAAAGTAACGGTTTAAGTACGGTCAATAAAATAATAATTAGTAGATAAAATTATAGAAATGTCACTTAAATATAAGTAGTATATAGAATAGAAATAAGTTCTGCATAACTCTGTAAAGAAAATGCTAATGCAAATTCTTTTATTTTAAAATTTGTGTTTTATTTAAGTGTATTTAATTAAAGATGTTTAGGACGGGAATCCAGCAGAAATACTTTAAAAGTATATTGTAACAAAATACGATTTACCTCTTCTAGTTTAGAGATTTGTCAAGCATTAAAAAAAAAATAAACTTAGATTTGATAATCATTAAGCAAGAGTAACTACAATAAATATTGCTGCTACAAATATATATTTTTATAATATTATATTATTTGTAAAATCTTTGAATTATGCATTATAATCATTTCAGTAAATATAAAATAAAAAAAAAGTAAAATATTCAGTAAAAATTCAGCGAATAATATTTTTTAAATAGAATTATAGAATTTAACTTTTGAAAAAATATATAGCTGTAAAAAAGCATTTTAGGTATCCCTCTTCACGGGTTGTCGATAGATTTATACTTTAGTGTATACAGCTAGCTATACACAACAAGGGAGAAACCTATATATACTCGTAAATTTTCAATCGATACACTATATAGGTAGATGTGGGAGTGAGCAAATGCATTGGATATCTTTTTTCATAGACAAATAATAATATACAAATTCCATGAGAATTGTATTTCTCTTATGGATACACTTGCACTTACCCATTCCGGGAGAGTCGGTCATTTTTATACCTCAAACCTAATGATGTATGTACGTCGTACGTTACGTACCCAGATGACTTTTCGCTCCCTTGTATAGCTTATGTATTGGGCTGTCGCTCTCCTCTGCGCATGCATAGAGGTTTCACGAGGTTGTTTTATGGGCGCTCGTACATCATATATATGATACAATTTTAAAGTTAAGCGTATGTATTTTAATTTTTCAGAAATTAAGATCAAATAAACAAAATCTACTCTGCTTCTATTTGTTTTTCTTCTTTCCGTTAAAATTACAAGAAATGCAATAATATTTCATAAAAGCAATAAGATTGCTTTTTTCTAAAGTTATACCTATTTACGCTTTGTTAAGATGTATAAATATTTATTCCCGTTTATTTATAAATCAAAATTAAGTAGACATAATACGTTTAATATGGTTTTATCGATGTTTTTTTTTGTAATCCTGTAGTATTTTGAATGTGTAGCCAACGCTAAAAATGCTTTGAGCAAAATGGCCTTGGAGTGAATTTTTCATATTGCTGAGCGTGAGTCGTCACTGCCAGCTATTTCCGGCGACTTCGCTTGGCTACTCGTCCATTTTTCCTGACACGCGCAATGGGGAAAGAGCCATTTTGCTTCAGAGGCCGACGTGGCGGCCGGTTTGCATCGAAAAATCATCACCATGGGGAATCGTGAGTAAATTCTTCCTCGCAATTCACTAAATTTTTTATATTTGCATAAATCCTTTCGGTTATACATTTTTTTTTACTTAAAATATTGAATTCATTCAGAAAACACGAGGCTTCTGAAATAGCTTCGTGGAGGTTCGTGCTGAGTTTGACGAAGTAGACATGTTGTTAATTATTAACCTTACTGTGATCTATATTTAGTTGCTTAAGTTACTCATAAAATAACTATTCGATTCTCAATTATTTTTATGAAAACATTTATGATATCAACGAAAATTAAGACTTTACTCTTTGTATATTAACCACGTTGCACGCTTTTATGGTTAAGTTACATAAACGGAAATATGTAGATTCAACTGAGTATTAATTATAAATAAAGATAAAAGATAATAAATCAAAGAGTGCCAAAGCGCTCCGAAGGCAAGTTTATAATATAATAATTTGATTTATTAAAATTTGTGGGAATTGATCACATAAGATTAGTCTTCGGTAGTAGAAATAAATTGAATTATTTAATTTTTTATCACAAATAGGTACTACAGATTTACCTGTTTGTATCAAATACTTAATAAAAACAAATTTTTTAAACTATGTTAATTATTATTTAAATATTTTTTACTAGCTACTATATGGGCCCTTCTCCTCATTGCTGCAGTAATAAATTCATCATTAACTGCCGATGTTCCATCATCAACAAATTCTTATTTGACTACGGCTGACAAAGCACGTATGAAAAAAGTTTTGGAACCAGGTCTTAAATCTCAAGATTTAGCTAATGTTCATTATTCTGTTCTTGGATATAAGCATATGAAAGACAGCATTACGAGAACTGCTGTAAGTAGTTGCATAAAAGCAAATATATATATATATAAAGATATTTATAAAATTTTATATGATGAAACTATGCTATTCTTGATAATCAGTGATATTTTGATTAGTCTTTCTGAAGATAAAGAATAATGAGTTTTAATTTTATCTTAGAAGTGATAGTATTATTATATTTATCTTTTTCAATATTTTTAGGAAATTTGTGAGTTTCTAATTAAATCAGCTAGTGGTTCTACATTGAATACTGAGCAGATTTACTATCTAGCCACTACATGGAAGACTCTTGAACAATGTCAACCGAAATCTCTTCCTTTGGCTGCACTTACAAAAGTTGGTACATATAGTCAATCTTATATTTTACTTGATAACTTTGAGTTACATTAAAATGATGCTATTAAATAACTTTCGTTCTACTGCAATGACATTGAAGATAAAATTGTTATACTGATCAAATAAGTAAAAAAAAATTATTTTGATTCTTGATTTATTTTTATTACAAATGTGATATTTTTTTACAGACTTTAGCAAATGTTCTGGATAAAGAAGTTTCTACCATTCCAGAATTGTATTATGCAGTCACTGCTTTCTTAGCATTTGATCAAAAGATTCCAGATTCAACAGCAATTAAACTAGCAAAGAATTTACAGGCTATATTAAAGAAAGATGATAGCCTTTTAAAGTATGTTGTATAAAGTAACAACAATGGAAGTTATAAAAAGTAATTAATTGAAATTTCTTTTTATAGTTTAGGTTATGTGTTCCATATAGCTTCTCACTTGGGATCTTCTGGATCCTTTGCCTTTAATCACATTGAAGATGCTATTGTGCAAGCTGATGAAGTAGATGGTCGATTTTTACAATTTGAAGGAGGCCTTTCAATCACAAGTAAGATTAATTATATACTTTGATAATTACATTAGTATAAATCATTTAATTTCGTGTATTCAAAACAAATTAATTATACCATACTGAAATAGTAATTTCTAAAACTTGAAAGGATGCCGATAGATAAGATAGTAAGTGGGGGAATACAAGGGAATGTACAAAACCTCTAAATACGAGTTTAAAACTTGTCAAAATATAAAATTTAGAAAATACATAAATAAAGCGAAGGCAAAATTCCTTTTTTATCTACAAGTAAAATTTAATTAAAACATTTAATTTTTTATGTTACTTATATCCATATCTGTATTATGATCTCTAATTGTGTATTATCTAGGGGCTTACTGACATTCTCCGTAAAAAAAAAAAAAAAAAA
The DNA here is from genome assembly GCA_036873485.1 of Torymus texanus. NCBI lineage: Eukaryota > Metazoa > Arthropoda > Insecta > Hymenoptera > Torymidae > Torymus > Torymus texanus. The sequence continues at coordinate 12,075,988 of JAYJLV010000056.1, forward strand.
AAAAAAAAAAAGAAAAAATATATTACTTGTATAATGTTTTAAAATACTTTCGTTCTACTACAAACCCTCTGAAGAAACATATTCATCTGAAGTTTAAATTTATTTAAAAACTATTCTTTTTAGTTCTATTCAATGTAATGTATATTTGTTATTTATCATCAGGTCTTCTTGTTAATGGGATATATCAACTTGCATCAACTATGAAGATAAAACCACCTTTACAATCACAGCAGATTGTTAAATTGGCAAATTACTTCTTATCACGACGATCTGTACAGACACCAAAGGGTGCTGTCAATTTTCTTTCATCTATCAATATTTTGGCTACTAATCAATTTGATAAGCCTGTTTGCATTGCATTATCTGAAGATGGAGTTGTCATCTCTGCTAAGCAGCCTTTAGTTCGAGTTAAGGTTTGCGACTTACTTGGAAATTCAATACCATCAATGTTAAATGTTATTGCCAATACCGCTACAAAAGTTGGAGATGATGTAGTTGTTATTAGCAAAAAGAATTTCCAGCCAACACCTAATGACAAGTATGTAATTCATATATTTTACTTTACATGAGATTTATTATGAACCCTTTTTGACATGTATTTTATTGAAAAAAGAGGTAAATTTGGGATTTTTTATTTACATTAACAAATTATTGGAAAAATTGGATTAACTTGATTTCTCTCATGCTATGATAACATAATTAAGCGAAACTCATAACAAGCAATAAAATCGAGTAAAAATAATTTTAAAAATCTGTTTTAAAAGAGATAGTATATTATTATTTTTGCTGTGGCTCAAAGGGTTAATTAATAAGCCCCAATAATTTGCTGGATTGAAATAATTATCAATATCAGTTATACGCTTGGGGTAAATTAAATGTTGAATAAATTCTTTTGCTGCTTTTGAATTAATGAAGTTGCTTTAGTTCAACAGACAACTTTTATTTGAGATCATTGCAAATGGTTAAAAATTACAAATTTCCGTAGTAATTTTTAATGACTTATTTTTCAGAACTTTGTTCACTTTGAATTTTATGGCTACAACACCAGAACCTGGATTCTATAAAATTGCAGTATCTGCTGGTTCAGTATCAAATACAGTAACAGTAAAAGTACTTGCTGAAGTTAAAGTTGATTATTTGGAAATTGGAACAGCTGATGCTGATCAAACTACTCAACCAAAATTAGTCAAGTAAGTATCTTATCAACTTATATCTTATTCTATTAAAAAAAAATATAGAAAAAAGTGTGCAATTGAACATTAACAGTATTGCTACATTTTTATTCACATACCGATTAGTCTAATATTGTCATTGAATAGAGTGTACATGTATATTTTAGAATGATTAGCACGGCGCGCATGTTGTCCTGTACAGGTTTTAACTTCTAATTTTTCTTAATAATTTTATAGTCAAATAAAATATTAACTTACTATTTATTTATAAAGTTATTATGCAAAATTAGAAGTTAAAAAGTATATTCAATTACAAATTTATTACGTTAGTAAAGAAAAAAAAAATTTGGAATTAAAATTGATGTGTAGGAAATTAAAGTTGCAAATTTGGTATCACATCCCATTTATTTGAAACCTTTATCTTCTACAAAAATGTATAACTTTATTTCATCTTTAGAGTTGCTCATCCTAATAAGTTGGGTCGGAAAATCGAAGCTGATTCCCAACAAAAACTTGTTGTACGATTTCTACTAAAAGATGCTTCTAAAAATAAGCCAATGAGAGTACATCAAGCTTTTGTCCGGCTTTCGTCAGATGAAAACGATAAACAAGAAATTATTTTCGTAGCTGAACCTGATGCATCTCATATCTACAAATTTGATATGGTAAGAATAAACCCTTCCAAAAATTTCTTATTGCAGTAGTCCAAAAATTAATTTTTTTTTTTTTTTTATTTATATTTACAGCCTGTTGGAACAGCAGCTAAAAACTTTAATTATCAAAATGGAGATTATAATGTTGAACTGATTGTCGGAGATGCTATTTTGAGCAATTCCTTCCAATGGACTATAGCAACTGTCAGTTTGAAATTCCCTGAACCTACAGGTTCAGAAGTTGTGGAAAAATCTACGTACAGACAAAAACCTAATGTATATTCACCAAAGCCAGAAATAAAGGTATAGTTAAAAAGTGATTCTGTAATGAAAGCTAGAGAATTCTATAAAAAATAATCGATTTATACCAATGTTCGTTAGTGGCCGAAGATTTTTCATGCTTTTGTCACCTCCATATCATTGGTAAAATAATTGGCATCATTGTTATATTATTTTGTCTTATTTCTTAACGTAGACATTTACAATGAGTCAACATATATAATGTGAAAAAAGACCCTTTATAGTACATTTCGACACGGGTGTGGGAGTCGTTTATCTAGGCCATGTGACTTTCTGCACGAGCGAAGCGAGTGCGGAAAAGTCACATGAGCTAAATAATTGACTTACGTACTAGTTTCGAACAGTATTTTATACCACGAACGCCGACGAGCGCCGAAAAATCATGCCAAAGTTGTGATTTTGAGGTTAGAGTGGTATAAAATATTTTTTAAAAGACCCTTTAAATATTTTTTGAACATGTATTAAAAATTTGATTGATTTACAGCATATGTTCCGTGAGCCTGAAGTACGACCACCAGCGTTTGTTTCGAACTTATTCACAGGTTTATGCTTATCGCCGATCCTTGTACTGCTGATTTTGTGGGCTAAAATAGGAGTAAATATTTCAAATTTCCCTTTCACATTGAGCGCTATTGTGTTCCACTTGGGCTTAGGAAGTAAGTATCTTCATTACAAAGTAATATACTAAATTTGCCCGATGCTTGACAGACATATTTATTTTATTAATTTGTTTGTTTTCAATCGGGCACAAAGAAAAAAATGGTGAATTTTTCACAAATGCAATTATTTTATTTTGTTGCATTTGCAGCCCGATATTCTCTACATTTTGTATAAATAATATAAATATAGTTATAAATATAGCTTATTTAAGAAAAATATTATAGTCATAATTTACAATTTGTTTTTCATCTTTTAGGCATATTCTTACTCTTTGGCATCTTTTGGTTAAAGCTAAATATGTTTACTACACTTCGGTACCTTCTTGGACTTGGACTAATTACTTTCCTTGCTGGTAACAAATTATTGTCGCAAATCGCACGCAACAGAAAAGCATCTCGTTAATTTATTTTACAAATTTGTAAAGACGACTGACTTTTTATTAATATAAAGGATAAAATCCAATTTTGTCCGTCATGAAAAGAAGTGTGATACCAAACATTAAATAAGCGAAACACTTTCATATTTAAACACAAATTATTTATCAACGACGTTTTAATATTCACTTTGAAGAAAGCAGATCATTTATTTTTAAATCAGTTAGATGAAGTATTTGCAAAGATGTGATTATTCTCTTAAAATCATCTCATTGAAGTGTGTTATGTTCACTTTGCACAGCAACATCTAGTTCGATGCCTAGTAATTTTGTAAGGCTAGAAAATAAGTTGAAATGAGGTTTCTTGTACGTTTTATAAACGTTTTATTAAATATGTGAATTTTCAAAAAAGAATTAACGCTGAAGCGTAATATTGGATAGACATTCCTGCGATAAGAAAACCTTGTTTTTTTCATTCGCTAATAAAAGGTGAAAAGTGATACCTGGGGAATAAAGTTATGATTTTCTATTTTGTACAGATTTAAAATGTGTAATAAAAATTGAAAAAAAAAATACTTTTTGTTCTGAATTTTAAACATACCATTCATCATATATTTATATTGCTAGTTAATTCAAATGCGCTTTGTGCGTAATTATTTTTCAAGTTATGATCAAAATTTTCTCTGCGATTGACTTGAATTTTAATTTAATAGATTATTTTACAATATTCATAAACTAAGTAAAAACAAAACGAGTAAATTCAGTCGCTAATTATATGCCGACCAATTACATGATCGACATAAGATCAATATACCTACTATTAACTATTATTAATAACTTGGTTATGTACTAGCCTTACTTAATCCTAATTCATTATGAATTAAGAAACAAAATTAAATATTTGAATCATGGGAAAGAATGTTTGCTTCTTTGATTGAATTATATATCTAAAAAATAAAAAAAGAACTGTTCGTCTCGGCACTTCCAGCAGAAGTGATAACTTCAATTAGTATCAGTTGAAGTAATATACGTTGAAACTATTTTAAAGTACATTTATAAAGTATGAATAGAATAAAGGTATTATTTGTAAACAGGTTAGAAATTAAATGATGATGTATTCAAAATAATAAAAGAATAAAAGGAGAAGTACCTCGCGCGTGTCCTATACGTGCGCATCAGTTATCGTGTTGTTTCGTCGGCATTTGGAGACCGACCAGGATATGTTTCTCCAATACTAAAGTTTGTTAGAATCAAAATGTATAAGCTTTTTATAATACTTATCATATTATATTACATTGATAGCTCACACTATTCGCACAGTTATTTTAATTTTAGCAAGCCTTAAATATATGTTTAAAAGAGAAATTAAAAATAGAGAAAACGAGTTTTTATTTGCTTAAGTGTTAGGGTATAATATTACAGATTTCTTTATGTTTCTACATCCAAAAACATATCCTAAAATTTGAGCCGAATCCGTGACCCCGATCCCTGGCACTCTCCTGGTGAATTACTTCTAAGCCTGCAAGTGCATGCACCAATTGTTCTGTTCTGTTTGTGGTAGGTATAAGTGAGGCCAGATAAATTTAGTTTAGTTTTTGTTATGTTGGCACCAGATTGCTGTACGGCCATCAGTTTGTTTGCGTGGTGAAGAGGCGGGAAATATGAAGGCTCGAATTAGCTGATTCTTTTACCTGAAACAGAGTAAAAGAAAAAAGATAAAGTGGGGGATTTCATTGCCCTCCCCCCAGGTCCGAGGAGACCACGGGCCTGAGGGGAGGGCAAAAGAGAAGGTAGAGAGTTAAAGGAAAGATGAAATTAGACGTGTAAGTCACAGTCTTTGAGAAAGTTCAAGAGGATGCTAATAAAGCTATCGGAGGGTGAGGACAAGAAGGAGGAAATAATAAAGGGAGGGTGATGTTTGAGGTTCGCAAGGTCCTTGAGCTAGGGTAACACGTTGGACGTCGTATCGAGGACAGGCCCAGAAGACGTGGTTGAGGTCCTCCTCCACGCCACATGCGCAGAGGGGTGAGTCGGATAGGTTTTTTTGGAAGAGACTGTAGGCGAGGCTGTAGTACTATACGCATGCAACATGTGGTCGTGATAGATGCTCGATCGGGGAGAGAGGATGAGTTAAACCAAGGTTTTGGAGAGTTGAAGCGATAGAGAGAAAAGTACTGGCAGACTGTATTAGGACGATATTCGTTGAGAAAAGCGGAGCATTCGGAGTGGGTTATTGAATGACAGAGAGGGTAAAGGTCTGAAAAAGGGAGAGGGAAGTCTAAGAGAACGCCGTCTCCGGAGGCGCTTTTGGCTAGGTGGTCGGCCGTTTCGTTCCCTTTTTTTTTTTTTTTTTTTTTTCCTTTAGAGAGTTATTCCCAAGAAGGGTATTTCCTCTAATCCCCGCTGAGATTTCACTCCTCCAATATCCTAGAGACTC
>JAYJLV010000056.1:12086448-12099429 GCA_036873485.1 Torymus texanus
CACTCGCTTCGCTCGTGCGAAAAACGTCTCATGCGGTAAATAATCACCTTCCACACCCGTATCATAATGTACTATTAAAGACTTAAATATAATATACATTAAGTTATAAATACAGTCATCTGTTTATAAATGTGAATATGTAAAAAGCATTTCATTATTCAATTCTATATCCCTTTATTGACAATATTACGTGTAAAACGATATGCATTTTGAATTTTAATTAATACTTAAAAACTAATAATTTATATATGTAATTTAAAGAGAAACTGTATGGGTTGGCATAAAATATAAAAGCCAACATTCGCACGTGTAATATCATGCGCAATAATTTTTAATTAGGAACATAAATTAAACACAAATGTATTAATGAATAAACGTGGAAAAATTTAAATGAACATTCCATTAAATTTACGCACACTACAAGAATGTACAATACAGTCTGTGGATTATAAAATAAATCTATCTCAAGGGAAATAATAATGCTTCAGCATAATAAATTACTATAAAGAATCAGAAGATAATTCGTAACTCTTGGGCTGCCAAGAAAATTCATTTTTCGAGATTTTCAATGTTGCGTGACAAAGATTCTTTGCCTTTGTGTTTGGAACAATGCTAGATTTATTTAGATATTTTTACCGAATTAATTGAAAGGAAATCAAAGTTTTCATTATTTTGGAATGTACAAATATTTAATATGTTACATTACCATTATTATATTGTTATATGCTTATGTGTTATATTTGAGATAGAACTCAAATTAAAATCTTATCATGTCGAATGCGCTGTCAATTCTAAAATTACCTATTAAGGCCTCGAGGCAATTTTCCGAAGATACAATTAAACGCATCAATTCGGAGCTCATTAGTTCGCCTAGCGCACGTCTGATGTCGAGAACCGCGCGGTAATCCAGAAATAACGCGGTGTTTGCGGCGACGACATAATGAATGAAAGTGTGTAAGGTTGAGTCCAACGAGAGCAATCGACGATCCGGCCTACAGGCCGCATCTAGAGATAGAATGTAGGAGTCAACAGATGAAGAGAGAGGGAGTGAGAGAGAGAGCCGAGTAGGCGGTGCAATGGTACATCTGCGCCAGTTTCCCCCTTTGCTTTTTACCTTTTGCTTCACTAGAAAAAGAAACGAGTGTGCGGGAGGTCAAACTTAAGAGTTAGAGAGATAGAGGGACAGAGAAAGAGAGAGAGAGAGAGAGAGAGAGAGAGAGAGAGAGAGAGAGAGAGAGAGAGAGGCTGCATTCGAAACGAACGAGGCTATAGGGAGAGAAGAGAATGAGAAAACAGAAGGAAGACCAGAGAAAGCGTAAGCGAAATAAGAAGTGAGGAACAGCACGCGGAGAAGAGCAGGAGAGAGATGGAGATATAGGGAAAGAGAGAGGGAAAAGTAGGAGTTTATTATTAGATGCGCGGCGACGTGTAAACGAGTGAGAGTGCACGCTCTCTCTCTCTCTCTCTGTCTTTCTCTCTACATAGCGGCTAAAAAGACTTCGTCTGCTGGAATTCTCTTTCTATATTATCATTTTATTTTTCTAGACGCTGAACGTCAATTTAGTACTTTTGCAGAAAAAAAATTTCAGCTTGTCTCTTAAAATTATAAAGCGATTTACTAAATTTCAAACTTTTGCTCTCTTAGTTTTCACTATTTTCTCGAAACGATTATAAACCTCAAAGAAAGTACTGAAGTAGCGCAGAATACCGCGTTTTAAATGTACTTGCTGCAATTAAACGGCGTATTAGAAGAGACATTAGCTCTTTAAGAACTATGAACGGTCTTTCGTGAATTTACTTCTCTAGTTACACGGCACTTTAAATAATAAAAAAACGTAATAAGAAAGGGAACTTTAATTTCGCGTCACTAAACATTTCTTTTTATGTGCAATAAACTCGCAGAAACACTTGTAAACTTGTTTTATTTCGAGAAAAAGTCCAAGGTCCAGGCTTCACGCTCAACTACTTTGATATATTAGCTATATTAACATTTTACATAAGGTTTTTAAACAGTTTATTAACTTGTGAACACAAATAACAAAGTCATTTTCTAAAATGCTTTACTTTGCAAATCTCAATTTGTACATTTTGAGAATTATTGTATCTAAAATGATATTATTTATAATATATAATTATTATAATACTGCATGGAACGTTAAAATGATACAAATTGAACAAGTGCGTATTTGAATAAACTAAGATACTGTAAGTCCTATCATTGAGTAACGAAAACAATATTCGAAATAAAATACCATTACAGCAGACTGGCGCGGAGGCAGCTTATTTTCCACGAGCATTAAATTTATCGAACGCGTGCTCAGTGTTATTTCGAATTGGCCGCGTCACCAGGGCAGCGGCAGACTTCAACCTGACGTGTCTGGGGCTATTAAATCGCGGAAACAGTTGGGGAAGCCACCTCGCATTAAATAAGCCTCGCGCGCGATCGAGTCCGCGCGTGGGCCGCTTCCTGAAAAAAGCGTCGTGACGCCGGCATCGCCCGCCGAGAGAGACAGAGCATGAGCGCCAGAGTTTCGCGAAAATTTGTTTTCGGCGGGTTTCACCGTTGCTCGTCCCCCCTTTACGACGTAACGAGCTGCCCCCGCGCGCTTCCCCGACTTCCCGGCCGACTGCTACACTTCCGGCCGTCCATTCGCCGGAGCACATTTATTAGGGTCTTGGAATAGCTCGTTAGAATCCTAACGGCGAACTCTCGCGAGCCATCTTAGACGAGAGAGCTTTCGGCGCGTCGTTTGCCTCTGTCTCTTTGCCTCTCTTACTCCTTATTTCCGCTGACTTTTCCCCGGCTTCACGTCACTTTTTCCCAACTCGTTTCCTCCCTGCACTGCTCGACTCTGACTCTACCTTGTCTCTCTTCTCTCCGGTTTTTGTTTCACCCTTTCGCTTCTTCTGTGTGCCTTGCCTATTAGTCCTCTAACTTTCTCTGTTTACTTGGCCTCGCTGTGAGCTTTTTATCTTAACTTTTACCTTGCTGGAAAAAAGTATTAGATATACTTACTTCCGAGTAGGATTTAGGTTAATTCATGCTGTGCTAATTGTGGAAATGATGTGGGTATATTTTCTTATACAAGACTTTCTTTGCCTAAAAGTACTTCCTATTTAAAAATAAACTCGTTCATTATTCTCATTTACATTCAATATTTTTAATGTAAAATATATCATTTTATAAAAATGGTTTAAATCAAGAAATTCGGATTTCTCCTACCGCCACATATTTTAAATAACTGACATTCACAAAAATAAGAGAGAGACATTCTATTATAATAATTTCATCTGACATTTCAAAATATTTTTTTCGAAAATAAAATTCCATACTTACATTACTTACCCTTTCTACTAAATTCTGAATGCAATTATCTAAGTAAATGTAGATAGACTCTCTTGAAAATTTTCATCGGTAAAGAAGATATAAAAAAAATTTAATCACAAATATGATGAAAATATAATGTTCTTTGAGGGTGTAAAAAGGTTTCCCTTCGGAAAAGTTTCGTGGTGATCGGTTAATTTTCATTTGTATTATTCTTTGATGACATAAGTAATTCCTTTTTTTGTAGTTATGTTTCCGAATATCTACAAATTTAATTACTTTGCAAGTGTAAGCGCCATAGTGCTCTAAATTATTCAATAAATTGGAAGAAAAACACGATATCTTCTTTTAAAAATAAAGGTATAATAATTTTTCATAAACAAAATTGTATTTAAAGACGCTTTAAGAGTAATTTTGTAGACTTTGACAGTGAAAAACAGTTTCGAAGTGATAGTCTCAGGTCACTGGTTCTCGAGATATTCGTTGTTTACATATATTTTTTCATCATAAAACTTTCACTATGACAAAGTAAAATCAAGACTTTACATTTATAAAAGCTATCTAGGTCAAAAATCATTTATTCAATTATTAGAATTCATATGTTCATATATGACGATTTTAACAATATTTTGTGGATTTTATGCTGAATATTGCATTGAAAATAACATTTTAAAATAAAAAAAAAATTTCATCCTTAAAATCCCGACTGAAAGTTTGATTATTATAGTTTTCTAATAATATCAAATTCTTCTTAAATTAATGAATCGCATAAAATTTTATTATGAGTCATATGATACTCGTATAAATTCAGCTCCAGGCGAAAAACTTTTTTTCTTCTACACATTACCAGTCAACGGAATATATTCACACCTGCTAATATTAAAATGTTTCTCACTGGAAAATAGTTCAATCTATATTAATCTATAGTTTGTATATTATTAACAGATATCCTTTTCTCTTATATATTTTTATATTAATATATTTTTTTACGAATAAAATTTAATATACGTCTAAATATCAAATCGAAATTACGTATAAATAATTAAATAGATGACGACAGACGTACATTTGCGTGACTCAAATGGTAGACATTTGTAGACTTCCTTACCCATTTACCAAAATAGCGAAACTCGTTGACCAGAAATTTATAACCTAACCTTTTTATATCTTATGTGTGATCTTCCAAAACAAAGATAGTGTTGACTATTACATCAATATTATGTTGTTGAAGATAGTTCAACAAAAATGGCTTAGTTTTTACCACAAATATCCGTACTCTCTCCTCATAAACTTGTAAGAAATTTACAAGCAGAAATGGCAGCATGTAAAATTCATCATTGATTTGCAAACTATTATATCTTTAGTTATTTAATTAATGTAAAATTTAGTCTTTATACGCATTAATTTGTCTACAAACATAGACATTATACAAAATGTAGATTTTCCTTTGTGCATGTTCACTTGCTCTACGCGTCTGCCAGCTTGAATTTCGTTACCATTTGACTTGAAAACAGATTATCTCGAACGGTATTATTTTATAAAGTAAGTAAAAGTCTACTTATTTTACCACTAATGAAGAAAGCGCTGCGCTAGTTAAAAGACGTACTTTTTATTACGGAAATGAAGTACCGTTGGTACATCCAACCACATCATTGTCTCAATTTTTCCCGTCGCAGGCTCAAGTCCGGTGGAATCAAACATTTTTTTCGACTGCCTCGCAGGGCGCAGGCAATAAGGCTAGACCAAGGGGGACGACCTCCTCTTTCTTTCCGTTACATAAAAGCAAATGCAAAGAGAAGCTCTTCTAATGGCATCGCGCTGGGCATAAGCGCGCCAGCCAGCCAGCCGGCGAAGAAAAAGAGGAACGAGCGAGAGGGAAACGGAAGAGCGTCTGGTAGGAAACCGACTCCTCTATTCCGGCCTCTCGGCCCGTCTTTTTATTATCGCAGGGCCGGGGCCGTGCACTTTCCGGACTTTCGTTTAAAAAATCCGCAAGCCTCTGCAAATGTTTACAAAGTACGCTACAAATATAGATGAAAGAAGCTTTTCCCCTCTCCTACCACTTTTCCATTGCAAGCTCGACTTTACTGCGAGCTTTCTATTTCTCCAGTTTGTTTAACTACTTAACATTTTGTTGTTCTCCCACTTTCTCTACATAATTAACTTTTTTAAGTCGCTAGAAAAGCGTACGACCAGCGTGGCTCATGACAATATTTTTTATATTCGCATTATCGTGCCGCCTATAGTTGGATAATGTTTCAATTACTAATCAATTGATACAGACTGAAGATGTAATAAATTCAATATGGGTATTACTAATGCCACTATATGAATATTACAAATGGTACATCAATATTATGCGCATACCATACATGTATTCATGCGAATTACCATCAGGGCTTAATTGTTTTTCTGTGGATCGTAGATCAACTGATGGTTTAATTACATTACAATGTTACCCTTATGATATTGTTTGAGAGAAGTCGTAATTTTTGTATAATTAAACACATATACATCGTACTAAAAGTATATTTTAGTAGTATTTTTTCAGCAGAGCCTTTCGCAATAATAGTACAAATAATTTTTCGCAAAGTGTACAACTCTCACCATATAGATATTGTAAATGACGTATACATTAATCCATATATCTATAATGAGAGTCATCGATTTTCATTTCGAGCCATTATAAAATTAATGATCAAATGCAGTTAAACGTTAAGGACGCAAGTGCAGGTATGAAAATTTTTTAACTTTTTATCGGGGCAACATAAATGAAGGTGTATAGACGCTATTAATAATACAAATCGTGCCAGCGTGAAATCTCGCATTCATAATCTCTCCGCGCAAACAACATCTTGCACGCGCGCGGAGATCGTGGAGTGGTGCGCGAACAGAAAGTTCGGCCTAATTAAAACAACAAGAAAAACTTTCGGCCGCGGCGGCGCGCATAGTAGCAAAAAGTGCAAAAAGCTGCAGCACGGCGCTCAGCCATTCTTTTGAAGAAGTACGCCATTGCCGCGGTTCCCTCACTCAAGCGCGAAATTCACTATAAATTTCGTTTCTTTCCTGCCCCGTTTTTTCTTCCCCTGCATTTTTTCCTTTCTCCCTTTTTTTTAATAAGAGGCAAACTTTCGGGGAAAGATACAATCTGCCGCGTGGCTCTCGAGACGCGGGGGCACGTTTTCTTTACTATACGGAGCGAGACACTGGGAGAGAAAGAGAGAACAAGCGTCGCACAGTGCACGACGTCGGCGGCGGCGGCGGCGTTGGTCGTTAAGATTCCTCGGAAAATCTCGGGGGAGGTAAGGTTGGCAGTCTTGCAACCTAATTTGCATTCGTAAGAAGCAAAGGCGATGTCTGAAAAGAGAGAAGTCGGCTGCGCTCGTGCGCCCAGCTATATATATACACACGTTTGCTCGCCCGCTCGCTCGCCCGTGTGCATGGCGTACGCACACAATCATACGGAAATAGACGCTATACGCCGGCGCGCTGTTTCTGACAAAACCTCCGCGCAAGCTTAAAAAAGAAAAGGGGAAAGAAAAGGCGCTGTCGTGCCCGCGACCGCCGCCTTCTTATGCACATATACCTTAAACATGCTTACCTATTCTCGCCTAGCTGCGTTTTATTATCCGACAATATTAAGCCATCATCAGGCTAATAGTGTTTAGCTCGCTGAACATGCAGATAATAGAAATATCACATCGCGAAGCTTCAACAATTCTCTGTGTAATAAATTTCTATTTGCTAAATTAGCTATCGGGGAAAATTGAAATTAATATTGAAGTTAAATTAAAAAAATATTCGTTTTCTTGGATGGTATGTATTGCATATATTGGAAATACATATGCGTTTATTTTGAACGTTCTATTTAAAGTTTACTGCTGCATCTAAAATTAGGTATTGAATAAAATCACTTTTTATGTCACATAACCTGTCTTTTGTATTGGGTTTAATATTAAATGAAATTTCGTACTTCGAGCTGTTTATATTTACCCTGACAGTTAGATTGTTTCAAACTTTAGCAGAATATGATATTGTATTTGTGATAAATATGGCATGCAATGAGCTTTTAATATAATGCAAATGCATCTCGATCTAAACTACGGATCGTCAATAACCGAATCTGTGACGGACGAGCAAAAGCACTCTCTTATAGTTGGCAGTTAAATAGGGCAGAAGTTGGTTTGTGTGGGGGTGGCTAAGACGGATGTCTGTGAGCAGGGGGCAGAGAGTGGTTTCGCAAGCGCGTGGAAAAAACAAACGAGGGCGCACGAGCAGGTGGGAGGTGGGTAGATGCGAGCTGCAGAGAGCCACGAGCGTAAACACCTCGGTGAGCAGAGGTCCCCTTCTTTTCTTTTCCCTCTGTACCCGCGCGAACGACGGCGCGCGTCTTGAAAGGTGAAGAGGAGAGAAAGACGGTGGGGGTGTCGTTAACTTTCCAATATTTCGCTAGGCGATCGTTCCTCGGTCTTCGTTCTCAATTTTATTGCGCTCCCCGCGAAGAAACGAGAGCGAAAAATAGCGCCTCCTCCGCCGGGGCTTCAGCGAACGTGGCGAGCTTTCCCGATTTTTCCCCCACCCCAGCGAGCGCCGCAGCCGCCGGAAAGCGCGACTCTTGCAATTTAGCGAAATCGTTTTACCCTTAATTAACTATTTTTGTCTTCCTTCCAGGAAAGAGGACAGGCGCAAGCGCAAGCGCGTTCTCCCTCTGCCTCTTCTTTCGTATGGGGACTCGGAGAGTTGTATCGAGATAAGAGCTGGCAATCGCGCCGAGGAAATGCCCGAATTCCGCGAACACTTCTAATTTCGCTGGAATAGAAACGTCCACCGGGAGCCGCTCTTCTTACTTATGGCGGACTCTTTTGTATGCGAAACTGCAACGCTAGGCCAATGGATTATTATTTTTAATTAGTTTTACTATAGCGATTTTTAGAAACCAGGCAATTAAACTTAAATTATAATTTATTTAATGCAATCACTTTTTAATGAATACAAAAAATAACAGTAAGATTTATCAGTCCCTATACTAGTAAAACTTTTTTCTTTTCGCTTAGTTATACTAATGATTTTATTATAGAATGGTAAATGGAATACTCAATTTGGTAGTGTAATTGACAAATTTTTATCAATAAGCATAAAATATCCGCGAACTTCTATACATCGTGTAGAAGGTAAAATTCTGAATAAAAAGTTTCTTTACCATTTTTCGATATGATGAGTAGTTTCTTCATAACTTATGTGTTAGAATTATTCATTATTAATAGGAAGTGCACATTTATATTCACAATTCTTATTCAGAATATCTGCATGAATTTTGACTCATTAAGTCCGGAATTTAGGGAAGGAAATAATAATTATAATAATTGATTTATTTTATTTACCATTATACAATTGTTATTGGCAGATCCTCTTATACCGATGCGATGTATAATTCATATAGTTGTGTAATATACTTTATAAATTGTAGTTCTCTTGTAAATATACTTTATAATTTGTCTTTCACTTTTAATATACTTTTCTTAGAGTTTGCGTAAATTGGTAATTCTTTATACTTTACTTGTAATTCTTCTTGGATTACTTTTCCCTCGTTTTTCGTCAGGGGATGATAGAGTTCGTGTTTTAACTTTACAGCGACTGACGCGTATGGCGCACATTGCTTCATTTATAAAATAATTTAATTAGGTTAAAAATGATCGAAATCATCTTATTTGGTAATTTTAAGTTCAACGCAAATGCTTGCTGAGTATAAATGCTGAGCGTATATAAAGTGAGTTTAAAGAAGTGTATCATGTTGCGTGTTGATACACTACGTCACGGTGTCGCATGAACGAAACGCTGCGTCATATAAATTCGCACTCGCATCGTTTTAAAAATAATTACTGATGTATATGTGATAAATACGTCACGGACGTAACACCTCCCCCCTTAGACTGTTGAATGTCGTAGAGATTCAACAAGTTTAAAAAAATCAGTGAGTTTTTTGATACGTCGATAAATACGTCACGGACGTAACACCATATCGAAAAATGTTAAAGATCCTTTTTGTTTAGAATTTCAAACTCTACACGTTAATGTGCAAAGTTGCATCGTTTCCTCAAAACAAGTTGTATATAACATTTTCGAAAGCATATAATAATCGAGGGTCTTTCAATTTGAAATTGGATTCAGTAGTGCTACACCGATAATTTGTACTGCTTCATGTTTGCAATAAAAGGTAGCGGAAGGGGGACTCGGCGCACTCTAGCATTTGCGTTTGTGGTTATAGTTTATTGCCTCATCGTCTGCTACGTATCGATATCATTCGAAAAGTCCAGAGTTAAGAGTTCACCACTGGTCAAAATTAGATGAATCTTCTATCCATAGAGCTTTATTAAAATATTACTATTATTATTGCTTTATGCAGTTTTCACGCTGTCTATGATTGATTATAACTTTCTGAAGAACTAATATTTTTAAGGTTTTTTCCCCTAAATTATTTAGATCTTTGTAAACGCCCTTAGATATTTTGAAAAACTATCCCTATAAATCTTTGTCCATAGAATCCAATGAATAACATTTTAATACCTGGATTCAATTTTGTTACTGGAAAAATTACATTTTGAAGTTTTAGTAAAATCTATGATCCTTTTAAAATTAAATATAAAAATAATTTAATTATATTTAATTATATTTTCTTCTCTTACCGCTTACCGTTAATGTAAGTTCTTTTAGAATTCAGAAGAACAAATCGAAAGAAACACGAGGTCATGATTTTTCTTAATTACTAAACATCTTGATAGGACAAAAGGCAAACGTCTACGCTACCGTTTTAGAGATCGCGCACGAACCAAACGCGCAAAGAAACATCCCCAGAAAAAAAATATAAAAACTTTCACAAATCTTTAAGGCATATACGCTTTCGCTAGTCTTTCTCCAAGACAGTGACACCTAAAAAAAAGCTTCTGTGAGGATTTTTAATATCCTTGAAATAATATTGGGTTATAAAATGTCAATTTCTGGTATTATTATAAGTCGTGCGTCAGAAGTATTAACCTTTTTTTTTTAAGATTAACATAGCACGAAAGTACATACATTTTTGATTGATATTCGATGCGAGTGATATTTAAAATATGAATATAATTTTTTTTTGATGAATGAAATTTTATCAATAAAATCGATCGTATGACAAATTGACAAATTGGTGACATGTAATATGTATTAAACTGTTATCGTATATTAACTGAAATTTATTGACTTTATAAGACTAAAACATAGTCACAGCTAGCAAAATGTTTTACCAGTACCATAGAAGATAAAACCTATACTATACTTTTGTTTTAATAATTTAACGTTTAACTTTAGTATGCAAATGTTGTACAAAATTGTCTCTATCTATATTGTCGGCTACGTTCACCACGGGCAAGATAAAAAATCGAATTACCCTACAGTCGGCGACGACGGGGATTACGAGTGCCCGCACACTCTCACCCACCAGCGCACGTTCGCTTCGCGCCCTCAAATTCTAATCGAGCGTTTAAGCTATCGGCGGCGATCTTGGAAGCGAGAGTGAGACGAAGAGAGCGAGAGAGACGTGAGAGAGAGAGGGGAGAGGAGGGGAGTGGCAAAGCGCTCGTTCTCACTTTCTCGCTCGTGTGCGTGCTTGAATGGGTAACCGCGAGCGGCGTTCGCGAGAGCTGACTACGTCGGGATTTGGCGGGTGCGCGGCCCAGTATAGAGAGACGCGGAGAGGAGCGGCTGAATTATGCAAAGTACTTCGATAAGTTAACGTCCGCGGGGAAGGCGAAACGAACGGGCGTCTTCGGGTTTCGCGGGGCGTTTTTAAAAATTCAACGCGAGCGTCCGGAGCCGAAGACTTTAAGATTGCCTCGTAATAACTGAAAACTCTTTTTATCGCTGTTGTTATATGCGCCCGGCTTTAGTTTCCCTTAAAATAATGCTCCAGTTACTCTCTTGATTGAGATTACATTTCAATTATCTGGATAAATTAATTATAACCTAATATATTGATTGATTTTCTCTCATTAATGGGGTTGTTTCTATTTTCATCCATGTATTTTGAATAATCAAACTAATTTCACCGACTTTCCAAATATCGAACTCGATAATTTTCTTGTATTATGCTATATTTAGAAATACTTATAGCTATTATCATTGATATAATTGTGGCATTATACAAGATTTATATTTTTGTCCAAAAGAAGATGGTTCTCTGGTTTATAAAAAAGTTTTTACATCATATGGGGCATTGAAAATGAAAAGCACATAAGAAAACAGCAATAAAATATGAGAGTCAGCCCTTGCAAAGAAAACGTGAAAGGCGTACAAAGGCTTTTCGGGGCGAATCACGTCGCAGAGGTTCAAAAAGTTCGTGACGTAAGAGCCGTCGATTTACGTATGTATATTGAGGCGAGTATGCGCGTGAGCCAAGGCAAAGCCCTTCGCCCCTTTCCCCTCTCTCACACTCTCTCTCTCTGTTCCCTGTCTAGTGCCTGTAGACTATACGGCAGGCCTTACAAAGCGCGGGAACGACACTTGATAAAGGCGCCACCGTCACGTATATAGTACTCGGGGGGTCCAAGAGCAATTAAAACTTTTATCGACGCATTCGAGGGCTGCTCGCCGGCCTCTCTCTCTCTCTCTCTCTCTCCCTCTCTCTCTCCCCATACTCTTTCGATGCCAATGCATCGACGACGAACTACAACGACAATTCCAAGATCGAGCGCTGGGCTGAAGGAGGCAAATGTGGCGAAGTAGAGTAAGCGAGAGAGAGAGAGAGAGAGAGAAGGAGGGAGGTGTGCCAGAGGTGTGAAAATTGACAGTTAATGTACCGGTTTATAGATTAACTGAACCGTTTTTACACCCACACAAATAGGCGCACGCAAACGTACACACACTTACATCTAAGCGCTCAGTTAAATAGTTCATAAGATATATACTTGGATTGTACACTTTATGGTGTTGTGCCACTGAAAACTTTAGTGGAGACTGTCATTTCTCTGTAATCTTTAGTTTTTATGCTTTCTTACAAAGGAAGATTAAGGTTAAAAATAAAATTTCATTTTAACATCGTAAAAGTGTTTTTATAATGTCCTTATGCATGCTTATGTGCCCGTGGGTGTACGCATGTGCGCTGGCGTATATGTTTGTGTGTGCGTGCGTGCCTACCTGTGAATGTGTGTACGTAGTTCTAAGCATCTACTGAACCGATTTAAATTTTCTAGTTAACAAATCAAGTTTAAACCAACAAATTTAAATGTAAAAGCACCACGTGATTCATCTATAATCCTATACATAATACATATAATTAAATACAATCAACACTGGTACTTTGAAACCCAACAAATTATACATCACCACATAAGCTAGACGATAACTAATTTTTATTAAGATACTTATAATTCTTTTTGAAAGCCAATCTATTTACGATATATAATGTTTTTATAAATAACTAAAAACTAACTGTAGTTATAAACACAATTTTCAATTTTTGATAGTTTTATCGTATTTTAAGTAACAGACTTAATTGATACATATAATTTTTTTATTATTCAATTTTTTTTTTCGAAATATACTAAATCCTCAAGAAATTTTAAGTTGGTACATTAAACTTTTTGTATATATTAAAAAATCACTATTAAAAAAAATTTACAATTTCA
>JAYJLV010000056.1:12099529-12111407 GCA_036873485.1 Torymus texanus
TAATTCAATAGTGGACTAATATGTTCACTGAAATAATTAGTGAAATTTCCACTAATTTTTAGTAAAATTTCACTAATCCAATAGTGGAAAACTCGTTCACTATGAAAATTAGTGGAATTTTCACTAATTCAACTTTAGAGAGCACAGAGAGAAATTCTGTACGTAAATCCGTCCTCTAGCAATGATGCTGCTCTGGCGATAGACGCACGCGCCTGCGCGTAATACTAACGCATTAAGCACGGTGAGGTTTGAAATGGGCAGTGCATGACTGCATCTGATTAAAAGCGACAGGTAGCTGTCGCTTTCTCTGCGCCCATCACCTCATCCCCTTTCCCTTTTTACTTAGTTTGTAAACGAATATTCGTGTGTATGTGTACCCGAACACCATACGCTGTTATTATTCTGCATAGACTAATTGGCGGATCAAGATAAATAGATCTCATTTGGTATCTATAATCGTATGAGAAAGATCATAATAATTTTTATATATATATGGTTATATGGATAGATTTACAATGGAGATCTATTGTATCAATAACAAACCCTTTTGCATATATCTGTGGCTTCCCGGAATAAAATTATAAGTGACAAATTTGGTACTTTTAAATAGTCCTCTATCATGTGATCAGAACAGGAATTGATAAGGTGTACTCCTTTTCTCGAATGAGCACAAGGAAAAACACTATAATTGCATTTTCCCGGAATAACCATATATCTACACTATTTTCATTTAATATTTTGGAAGAGCGATACAATTCCAGACTGAGAAAGTAATAACATTGGTATTTCGCAAATCTTTCGAACACTTGTGACGAATTTAGATTATTAACAATTAAAAACACGGGGGGACTGTTTGTGTTAAATGGTTTGTGACTTTATAGTTTTACTCTTTCTTTGGTAGTAGCAATACTCTTTCTACTTTCTAAATTATATTTTTATGAAAAATAGGTATTCGAAAATATTTTAAAAAATTTTTAAACTTTGAATATCTTTTTTTGGGAAGCGAACTCTGAAGATATAAAAAGCTATATCTCTGCCAAATTGCAGAACGATTAGTTGATTTTTACTCTTACTATAAGTGTCAATGCGCGCCTCGCACGCCCTATCGTGGGTCAATCAAATTTTACATGTCCATTTCAAATCGATAAAATCACAAAATTAGAGGTGACAATCTCAATTCCAACTCTTTTTTGTATAGGATTGTCGTAAAACAACGGAAACTCTACTTTTTTATAAAACATTTTTTTTTCTAAAAAACAAATGAAGATAATCTCTTGAAATTTTAACCAAATATACATAGAACCTTTTTTACATAGAAAATGGTATTAATGATATATGTTTCGTAATTGTCAAAGCTTTCAAACAATAAATACCTAATTTGTTACAAATATGTATCATTCTACTAATTTGTCAAAATTCAAATCAAAACTATATAAGATGTAACCATTTTTGACTATTTAATCATACTATTTGATTCTATTAAATCTACCGTCTGACATATAATTAAATGGTTGAACCCGTTCGAACTGTCCAATTCTTTTGAAAATTTAGATTACTAGCTACATTAAACGCGCTTCGCGCGTATACTATTTCTTTATTTACTTATTTTTTGAGGTTATGATTATGATCATGGTAATTTCAATTTAATATTTGTTCCAATGAGTTTAAATTATACGATAATGACGTAATTTTGATAAATACAATAATGAAATTTTTCTTATGCTATTTTGATCATTCAATTTAAAATACTTAACTCAAGAATTCAATCTTGAAAATTCAAACATATTCGCTTTTAGCGCCTATTCTATATAGACCAATGACATGAATCAACAACAACCACTCAAAACAGTTTTATTGTGATGACAGATTTCATCCATCACTTTTTAAAAAGAAGATTCCGAAGTTTGATTAATTATTTGGATTATTTGATCGTAATTTGAATAAATTAATTATTTCGACTACTCGAGTAAAGTTCGAACCTTAGTCAATATTCAAAGTGTTCGGTAATTTCGAACTGTTCAATCGCCTTCCGAGTAGCTCAGTGTTTTCGAGTAATGGGTTTGACTTGACTCGAGTTTGCCGAGTCGACTATTCTGTATCAGACAGGATGCGAATATTGTCGTGCAATAGCCGTAGAATCGACGTTTTTACAGAAACAGTGGTTTTTAACTGTCATGTAAAAGTTAATATCTAGACAACGACATCCGAGTCAATGTCAACTAGGGAAAACCATCGGCCAACGTACTTGACTTGCACTCACTACCAGTGGAGTTCCGAAGTCAACTGCGTAACAAAGAATTCCTTTTGCCTTTTCATCATTGATAGCGGGATATAAAGATTCCGAGCGAAAGAACCAACAGGGACGTTCATAAAAGACCGACGAGCAGCTTAAAAATATATCCGTAATACATAGAAATAAATAATTAAAAAAAGAACCGATGCAGTTTTTATTTAAAATTAGAAGTAGAAACTGAATTACATACGTATACAGTAAAAGACCAAAATTGAGTTTGTAATAACTAAAATAGGGTGCCATGTCAATAGAATGAAAATGTCAGCGGTTGAACTGCTATAATTACGTGATTTGCTAACAGTATGCAAAGGATCGTCTTATTTGTACTAGCTAAACAAAAAGCGGCGTAAACTGAAATAGTGCAATTGATCGCAAAACGCTTTCCGTTCAATGCTATTCCGCTGGAATTCCGTTTGACCTCATTGCGCACGCATGCAGCCCAAACACAACTCGAAAACACTTTGCATAATTAAATTCTGCGAAAACACGCTTAACAAATAGCGCGAAGCCGACCAATTCGCCGGCGTTCATATACGCACGCGCGCGCCCGTCCCCAACGCGCACCTGTCAAAACGATTTCAAAAACTTTTCTACCAAACGCTCCTCGCTCGTTTATTCGCACTCGCATTATCGGGAAATTGAATTTTTGACCTCGTGCTCTTTCAATATTGCTAGTCTGTGAGCACGCATACGGCCAAACGCCAAAATTCAAACGTACAACGCTCGGTCATTTGCATGATTTTTATTAAAGCAAAGTTTCACACTGTGCGAATAAAAACAAAATGCTTAATGGTTTTGCATGTTTTTATACCCCGCTGATTTTATGCACTTTGATGCCCTGTCAATTTCGTGGATCGAAAAATAACCGCATGAGTTGAGCCACTTTTGGCCTCAACAAGCTTTCCGCGATCGTGTACATATTTGCGTTCTATTTCGTAGATAAAAAAAATCTGGTTACATGGAACAGTGAATATTTTCAATAACTGATCCCTACATATTTATGTACATTAATTAAAAATAATTTCAGTAAAATAACATAGTCGAACAGCATAACAGTTATTAACTTATATATTTTAGCTTTCAAAATTTCATAATCGTTTTAGCATGCGTATGGCGTCGACAAGGCAAGTACATTGAACTGCGTGTTTTTTTAGGCCACGCAAACTATAACCGGTTGTTCACCTCATTCTAATTTTGGCAGAATTTGTATGGGTCGGCAGATATACCAAAGTAACGATAGCTCTTATGGAAAATTTAATCGGAAAAATTATGCATTTTTTATTTTTCTCGAAATTTTACTACTAATGTTATAAATACAATCTTGTAACATATCTGCGTGTTTAAATAATGACAAGATATAATTTAAGATTCAACACAGGTTATGTTAATCTCGTTATTTTCTTTCTACACAAATAATAATGTGATTAATATTAAATGTAATTATATGAAATATAAGATCTCAGACATTATTTAATTGTGAGATATACGTGCATAAATGTTGAAAAGGTAAAAGAAGCAGAAATGGATAGAAAATGAGAAGGAAAGCGAAAGAGAAAGAGCAAGCCAATGTGCGCGGAATCATTTGCACCTCGTTGATTCATAGCCTACTTCCGGATTTCTCACGCCACATTTACCTTGCCCCTTCCCTTGCACTCTCATTTATTCCGTTTCACGCCTTCCGACTGTGTCTCTTCCTTTTCTCGTCCGGGGATTTAGATCTTCATGACTCCTAAGTATACGAAAGGCCACTATAATTGAGAAAAGACTGAGAGAAGAAGAAAAAGGGGGGAGAACATTGGATATTGCGAGAGACTGATTTAATTACATTTGTTTGACCGTAGTCACATAAATTTCTAGGACCGCAAATCGTTGGCTTACGAGCAATTGATTTCACATTTGCGTTTAATTTTGTTCGGAGCATATTTATGCGATAAGAACTTTAGAACAGAAGTTTATGAATTCGTTTAATGTAGAGAACGAATAAAGCAAGCCTGTATTGAATAAATAACTTGAAAAATAATATGTTGTTATGAATCATATGACTCAATAAATCTAAATAGAAAAATTCCTCAAAATCTAATTTCTGAACTTGCCAAAAACAAGGAAGCGCAGTCAAAGGAACAAGCATATACAAAGGAAAAGTCGAAACAAGGGATCGGGAATTAATGGGATCAAATTCATAATTAAGGAGAGAAAAGAAAGAATGAAGCAGCAGTAGGAGTCAGCGAAAAATTGACGAGTGAAAGTTGCGAAAACGATGAGCACCAATGTAAGCGGATCTGGGTTAAGAGCGAAGAAGAAATGACGAGAAAGGCGCACACGCGGGAGAGAAGAAGATAGAGAGAGAGAGAGAGTGTGTGTGTGTAGAAAGATGCCCTTCGTCACGATTGCGAGAGAGAAAGAGAAAGGATGAGTAAAGAAGGAAGAGAAAAGAATATAAAGAGGGAGCAAAATGAGGGGGTTGCACTGAGCGCGCTGAAAACGTTACCCACTTATGCACGGTACATTTAACTCCATTTTCTGCCTGGTCGCTCTACATATACGTGTGTGTATATATATAAAAGGAGTGCGGAGCCGGCTTCTCGTCGCGAAGAAGCACAACTAGCTCCGTCCCATTTCACGGCGAGTGGAGCGCGTTGTCGGCCTGCACATTAGGAAGTCCCCGGCAAAGGGCATCCCATCGCGGCGCGCGGATCGCTCTTTCTCCCTCACGTCCCCGTTGCGCGTGCGATCCGCAGAGTCTCGCGCACGCGAGAGTGTTTGCGCGACCGCGTCTTTGCCGACGCAGTGCTGCAGAGAGCTAGCAGTGCTACAGCCAACCACACACATGTAGACAGAGGAGCGGGAGAGCGCAGACGCGGAAACGCAAATGGATGCGGAGTTGGCGCTCCGGCACGAGCCGTGTAATTTCGCGTACGAGCTGTAATTTCCAATGTAGCTAACTATGTTATATCACGTAAATGCGGTGCTCATGCCCTCGTCGTCGTCGTCGTCGCTTCGCCCTCCACCCCCTCCACCTTCGCAGTATTCTCGCCCGCTTATACTGGCTGGCTGCTTTCGCAGCAGCTATTTCGCGATGCAGCGGGTACCTCCGCTACCACTGCGAAATTAACGGCCTTCGGCTCCGAGGCATTTCTCTCCCCCTATCTCTTTTCCTTTCTCGTTTTCTACCCCCAGTCGCCCACTAGCTCGGCCACATGTATCCGTTTGTCATATTTTCCGCGGCGCACTGCAGCCCCATACTCTCCCTTTACTCCTTTTGCCTCTATATTTATTGCTCTTTCCCTCTTTCTCCTAACTTCTTATTTATTTACCTTATTATGAGCACTTTTTCCGAGCCTCCTCTTCTTCATTATTCATATTTTCATTCACGTCTCGCGTGTATATTTATTTACCATCCTCGTAAACGTTGCAGAAACATAAAAGATATTTTCGTTGTGCAGTCATCGTTCTAGGAAAACGGGAGCAAATGAAGTATTTTACTTTTTTTACCCCACATACTTTTATTTCTTCCTTTTATTACACGCCAATAATGCCTTTTTCCCTCTTTAGCTTCAACCAGTAATAAACTTGGAACTCTTGACGTCACGATTTATTATTAAATTCTAGCTGATTTGTCGTTCTTAGTTACTATTTTTCATCAAGTGACATTTTTCCTTGCTTGTAACTTGTAACTGTACAAATGTTTAGTTTGCGAGACCGAACGAAAAAAAAAGATTACCAAAGTAGCCTGAAATACGCATAGTAAATTAATTATAAATTTAACTCTGAATTATAACTACCCAAGTAGTGACGTGGGTTACAAAGAAACAAGTGACGAAAGAAAGTATGGTTTCAAGTCCAAATAAAAAAATAAAGACTGCATCGGCAATCCACTTGCTCATGGGTTTCTTCAAACCTTATACTCGTAGAGAATGGCACTGCCGCGTACTTTAATATATTCACATAAGTAATGAGTATGACTTTTATTATACGTAATTATAGCACACAAAAATAATCTCAATTATCGAGTATCTGGAAGTTAACCCTTTGATTCATGATGTATTTAAGGCTTACAGGGTACACTAAATATAAAAGCTGTTACTTATTCAATACTGTGCAATGTTTGAATTGTAATGTATAATAACATAAATAGACATAATACTATAAATAAATAAAACTAATAAGCATACTGTTTTATCCTTCCATTTTACCACTTGTTGCGTCGTTTGTACGTATATATAAATAAAAATAATCGTTTGAGAGCTTAAAAGAATGCTGGTGGCACCGTACATGTGTGTATATACACAGAGAGAATATGCACACGCGTTTATATATACACATGTACATGCATATGCACGTCAGCTGTTTCAAGAGGGCGCTCAGGCTGAACCATTCGATAAAGAAGATAATAGAAGAAGACAAAATTATCAGAAAAGTTTTAATTCGTATCATAATTTATTATGAAACTTTGAGATTAGATAATATCTGACAGTACTCTTTATAAGAACGCCAATCACAATGCATAATTTCATATACAAACTACCTGAGAGAATTAAATAGGAAAAACGTAAGATTACGATAGGTCTAATGGCATACTCATTACTTACGCTTACTACTGCACCCTTCACCTAGTTATATTCGTTATACCGACGAAGCTTTTTGTGGTTTGCAAATTTTATCATGGTCGATGCTTGTAAAGTTTGTGTTTCTTGCACGATTATACGTGATATTACAGTGCGGTGGAAACATGAACTTCGCGTAAGCAGGATAAACCAAAAAAGGCGAGTTTTTCACACCCCACTTAAAAAATATATTATTACCAGTTGTTTAACCAGTTGCAGCCAAACAATAGCCAAAATTATTGTCTATTCGTAGATCGAATTTCAGACAAATGCTATTTTAAAATATGACATCTTGCAAGTTTCCATATTTATATTGACGAGTGTCATTATCATCTAAAACGCACTGAGTTTATTAAAAACTTAATTTATAACTGATGTACTGCCGTTATTATTCTGTTATACTATAATATCTCCTATAGAATTTATTTAAACGTCAAAATTAAATAAATTGATACTTTTCTATATACAAAACGATTCTACTTCAATAAATTTTGAATGAAATATATGCGATATAAACTTATGTGCCGAGTTTGGAGACTTTAACGTCAATTAAGCCATAAATCTGAAGCATTTGACAGCTCATAATATCATTGAATCCACTTTTTCCCCTCTCGAGCCACTCTGGGTTGTACTTGCAACTCTCACGCACCTGTTAAGAGTCTAGTCGCCAGGTTAGTGTTGGCGCGCACCGAGTAATGAAGCTTCTCCTATGTCGCTCTATCGTGTTTGACTTTCGAAGGATGCGAAGCACCCTTCTAACGAGCTACTTCGGCCTCCTCCCTCCACTTTGTCTTTTGTCTTGCTCCCCCTTCGCCATTGCACTCGCAATTCTGCACTGTATACATGTTTTCTTTCCTACACTCCTTTCGGCTAGGCTGACACTACATGTAAACGCTCTTTCTTCTCCTCCCTGAGTCGAGAGGCAGTTATTAACTTTCTATGGAGTTAACTTTCCGACGCTATAATTTCTCCCTTGGCTTAGTAGACTTCTCTCCGCCTACGGGATCTTATTGCCCCTACTGTCTAATGGGACGAGATTATCGCGGTGGAGATATTCGAGAAGATATTTACAAGTCTACAGTAGACAAGAATTCATACCCCGAAAAATCTCTGATAAAATTGTTCAATAAATTATTCTTCATAGTAGTAAAAGCAATGACGTTTGTCTTGAGACATCTCCTCCCTTTGTCTTTCCTTACTATGATTTCAACCCACAGAAAATAGATTTCGTGAAATAACTGATAAATTATATATTTTTTATCTTATCTTTTTTTTCATATTTTATGTTACTATAAAACATATATTTTTAATCTTTATAAAAATATGAAATTTTAAATAAGACTTTAAGAGGGAAGTGCAGGAAAAATTATAAAAGTAAAAATGACGCTTTGCAAAATAAGTAGAAAAATCAAGATTTCATCCCACATTCAGTAGTTTAAATTGGAAATAATAAAAATTTACGTAAAAATCCCCCACTAAACTAGTAAATATTTTTAAGCAACTGCATCAAATATTTGAATATCTTTAGTCTGATGTATATTCACGTTTATCAATGGATATGTGGACGTTTAGAAAATGTACACAACTTTATATCTATTCAATTGTTTGATTAGTAACAATAAATAACCCAAGTTTTTCCACATTAGAACTTCTTAAATACTACTTAAATACAGTACTATTCCAGTTTATTTATATTGTTAGATCAAAATTATAGACCGATTTGCTGAACTATTCTAAAATATCCTGCTTTAAAATAAATCACACCAGAAGTCCCGTATAAAAAATGTACGACTGTGGGAATGAATGCGCATGCGTTTATTTTTCGTTTATAGAGCTCGCTTCACTGTCAATTCGTTCCTGATCAGCCGGATCGAAGAAGCTTTGAGGAACGAAAAAAAAAGTGTTCGTAAACATTTAGGTACACAAGCCCTGGGCATAAACAAACAGAATAAAACAGCAAAGGGGGAAGGGAAAGGCGGGTCAAGAGAGAGAGAGAGAGAGAGAGAAATCGAGTTCAGTGTATCATCAAATTCCTCAATTTGCAGAGGCATTAGAGCGCTACGTGAGTTTCCCCGCTCGTGCGGATTTAATTCTTCTCTCCCAGCCAAATTTCCAGTAGCCCCCAATGCTTTTTCGAGCTGCGTCCTCTCGCTCTCTTTCTCTCACTCAGTGTCTCGAAGCAGAGACCGGGAATAAAGTGTACACAGCGTACGTGCGAACGCGAGCGCGAGCGTGAGCACATTTGAAAAGGCCAAGCACGGGCTTGAAGGGGGAGTCGGGGGTGGAGGAAGCCGCTGCGAGGGTCGTGAATGATTCAAGTGAACGCGCGGGAGGAAAATAGTCCTCGTGCGTCGCGCGCTTTCTCTCGCCTCTTTCCCATAATCTGTATGTGTACCGCGAAGGAGTGCGCGCGCGAGCTGCGGCGAATCCCATGCGGGCACGCGGGCCCCCCGCGTTGCCGTCGCCGTCGCGGATCCCCGTAAATGGATTCGTCCTGCAGAAGACGCGCCAGCCGAGGGTCGACTTTATCTCCTGCGCGTTCTCCCCACTCTCTCTCTCTACGTTCGTTCCGCGAGGCGTCTCGTGCTCCCCCTTTTTCACTTTGCGTATAGACGCCTGCCGAACGCGTATGTTCCTGGCAGCCTGTGCGCCGCGCGCTTACAGAAAACTTTTTCTTTTATTTCTTTCTTTTCAGAATTAAATGTGATGGAACGCGTATTGTTGGAAAGAATAAGACGCTGGAAGAATATTTTCCTTTATTATATCGTGCGGAGACAATACGAACGGCATAAATAAATTTTTATGGTAATGCTGCGAACTAAACGACTCGCAAAGTCGTAACTTGGCTGAAAAAGAAATTCTATTTTTGACATTCGTCTATTTCTGTAGAGGCAGAGCGTAAAGTAATAACTTGAGTGGTACACTGTATAAAATTACGATGATTGGATGAAACTTTTTTAGATCTAGAATTTTTCTTACCAAATATGTTTCGTACACAACTTTACCAATATTATAAAAAGCTTTCTGTATAACGTTAAATTATCAGCAATTATATTTTTCTTAAATTTTCTAATTTTTACTTACTTAAAAATAGTAACTGACTGTCATATTTCTCTTTGCTTGAGGTTAAATTTTGAATTAAATTTTTATTTATTAATTTTTCAAATCTTAAATTTTCTTAGAGCAGTTGGTCATCGTTACTAAAAAGAAAAAGAAGCACTTAATATGTTATTAAATATGTTATCATTACATGTACATTAACAAATCTCTAAAATTATAATGTGACTCAAAATTTCGTCATATGAAATTTCACCCCCCAAGAGTCATTTTTCACTTTAATGAAGTAAAATTAGATTATAACCTACCTCTTAAAGCCGTAATTCACTTTCACTTTGAAATAAATTTGTATACGTAAAAATATCATTGCACGCAATAAATGTCATACTTGTATTGCTAATCCTTATCTGTAAAGTCCGTAATGATGTTTTAAAAATACTTGATCTTTCAAATAGTTATTTTCGGTTTTATGGATAATATATTAACTCACCCGCAAAGCGTCTTATAGATTAAAACGTTTGCGTATAAAAGCTCGACACGCAAAACATGCGTAAAGTAGAGAGAGAGCGAGACTGAGTTACGAGGGTGCGAAAATAAAGGATTGCCTCTGGTATTTATTTTTTCGCTATCACGAAGCTCGCATCGGCCGTAATTCTTTCGACAGCAGTTTAAAGCGCCCTGGCGGCGGTAAGTTTTCGCGTGCGATATCGCAATCTTGACGATCTGGTTACAGCGGAAGACGCAAGTGCCGCCGGCGGTAGCGGCGGAGGGCGCGGCTGCGTTTATGCGCCGTTAAGCCGAAAAGCCTTCGTGTGAGTAAAACTGTCTATTACACGCACCTCCACACTCTATATACATATACACTACTGGCATCAGGAATATGCGCCATTTGGGCCTCGTTCCTTCCACCACCAGTTGGCGATACCGCCGCACGCGTTCGCTCGTACTTTGAAGTTCTGTAACTTATCGCACCTCATCAACAGCTTTCTCCCCCTCTTCGCTGTGCGGACCACTTCAATTTACCTTTAAAATTCTTCGTGAATTATTAAATGCGGCTCCTGCCGAGAATATAATTAATAATTCATCCTCCCCTTCGCTCCGAGTTAATAACTTGCGTTGAAAGACTCGCGAACGCTCGATTTCCCAACGAGCTACTTGTAATGGACATTAAATTTCTGTGTTTGTGTTAAGTTCACTTTATCCATTGTAATTATATTCAAGTTTTCTATATTTAAGGGACAAACTAATTAGCCAAATAACGTAACATCATTAATGCATTTATTTCTGTCAATAGAGTCACATTTAAATATCAAGAGTTGAATTTCAATTTGCATTTAAATTATAGGTATTTATTTATATGTATTAATGCTTTTATTAGAAACCTAAATTTAATAAATTTCTAAAACTTTTTAAAATTTAATTAAAATTTAATTTATTCTCGATTACTTTACAAAAATATAAACGATAAAATAAAGTCAAAAATAAGACAAATATATGCAAATATAGAAAACTTACAAAGTAACAAAAGTTTGCAAAGCCATTGAAAAAGCATACAGCCCTACATCCACTTAATAGGAATTTATACTTCCAATCCATTCCACTTCTTTACTAGGTCACTGGAGAAGCGAATATTCTCAAACCGTTTAACATTTATTAATATACTACGACCGATAGTGAATTACGAATTTCTCTGAAGGAATTCTAATTAATTATTTTGCTTCCTCAAAGAGGAAGCTTTGTAACGGTGAAAAAAATTTTTGAGCCAAAAAAGTCTTAAAATGATTTTTTAAAATGAAATGTGTTGAAAATTTTCAATTACGAGAAAATTTTTTTTCTGTGTGTGTGTATGTAAACTTTCTATATCTCGGGAACCAAACCATCGATCTTCGACATTTAAAGCTTATTTTGTTCATCTCGCGAAAAA
>JAYJLV010000056.1:12119948-12138023 GCA_036873485.1 Torymus texanus
AACGTATTGAATGCGCAATACTACTCGTATTTGTATTATATTACTCTGGTAAATAAAATAAAATAAAATAAATAAAATATGTGCATCATAGTTAAATTGCAAAATATATTACAAATAAAATATTTCATATAAAAAATTTGTTTACAGTGATACAATAATTTTCAAAGTTTTAGACTGATTGCAGTGATAAAAAAGAAACATCGGTATGTGAAATACAATAAACATCTTTGTGATAGAGCAGCTCTTCTTACCTTCAATAGATCCAATAACAAGGCCACTATAATCTTCCAAATCTTTGGTTTCAACAATTTGACTAGAATCTGAGATGTCAAGTTTACTATGTGCCTTCTGTATAGATGAGTGATCTGCCATATCTGATATCCATTCTTCCACTTTTGGAGCTATTTCTGGTAAATCCATGATATCGGATTCAAAAAGATTTGATGATTCTAAATTTTCTTCAGACATAACAGTTGTTGAAAGACTTATTCTACTTGGCCATTGTCTTCCTCTTTCCTTTAATTTATTAACTCGTTGAGTTATACCATCCTTTGATAATAAAGCTGCTACAACATTCTTAGGTGGATTTTGTAGCAACTGTGCCAAGGTTTCAAGTGCAGCATTTATCACATTATGGTTTGTATAGAATTTGGCATAGAATAAACAAAGTTCATATATACAAATGTAATGATCAAGAATATATTCTTCATTCATGTCTTGATTAAAATTTGAACTTGCATCAATAAATGGTAATATTAATCTTAAACAGGCAAAAACACCAAAAACTGTATTTATACGCTCCTCTTTTCCCTCTTCATCTTCCACATTTTCTTCAGTAACACGAGACAACATTTCTGTAAAAAAAATATATATTTATATGAAAATGAAATATATGAATTATTAATGACCATTTTAAAAATATAATCAATAACATTATAGACAAATGGAGAATTACCTATTAATTGTTCTACAACACAATTAAGAAATTGCTGTGGCTTCCGACAATTCAAACAAGTAGTTAAAATCATATTAGCCCCAGCCCTTCTTATAACAGCTTCATTAGAAGTCACATTTTGAAAAAATGCTTTTAATAACAACTGTAATAAAATTATCGATTTTAGAAGCAGTTATAAATATTGAAAATAAAAAAATATATATATATACCTGTGTATCTCTATCAGGTATATAATGACCTAAAGTTTTCAAAATTAAGGGTAAAGATTGTGAGAGAGTTTCTATCACTATGTCTTCTTTGCGTTTCACAATTTCCAATATACATGGTGTTAACTGAGAAGCAAAAACTTTAGCTTTTACTGGCCTAATCATATGACTAAGTAAACCAAATCGCCATAGTGCTGCTTTAAGACATCGAGCAGCTCCGTTTCTTTTTATTTCACGATATAATTCAAATTGTACTTTTAAAACATAATTAATTGATATGGCCTGCAAAAGTAATAAAGATAAAGTAAAGAGATTGATATTTATAAACAAAGAGCAAAAATTTATTACACGATTGATAAAAATTGTATAAACAACAATCTAATCATTAATAATAAATGTAAATACCCTTATTATTTTATTCAGGCATTCATCTGCGACAGTCCTGACATCTGAATCAGCATCGTCACATAAGCATAATAATGTTTCAATGGAAAGATTCAATATTTGTGGTGCAGTTTTGACACTTGTCAATGAAATTCCATTTGTTAAAACTAAACAATTGGCTATTTTTTCCTTTTTTCTGTAATAATTTAAAATATATTTAGTAATTTCAATTTCTAATATATTTTATTAGACTATGTAGTATATTAAGTACTTGGCAACTTGATCAGGTGCTAATGACTCTTGAATCTGCAAACTCCGCAGATTTTCTACGGCTTTTGCAATTACCCCTATATCTGCCATATTTTCGTCTGATTAGTTGATGACGTTTTTATAAACGTGGTACTTATTTACATTCATCTAAAAATCATAATTACATTAACTTCTTAAGTATCAGATTATCTGTAATTTTTTAGTTGCATATTGATGAGCTTGCATTTTGTTTTACGTCAGAATTTTGTCGACGTATCAAAATAAAAACAATGCTTGAGAAAAACTAGGTGTATGAAGGTAAACAAACCAGTATTACCTGTTAATTAATAATTTTGTTGGGATAAATGTTTTATTCACCATTTTTTCACTATTTCACAGACAGACTTCAGGCTTCGTCTTAATTTTCTTAGTCACTATCTGTATGTAAACATTGCGCACCTGTTCCCATTGATCAGCCCAATTATTTCTGAATCTTTTAAGCAGAAAAACACGGATTTGTCAAAAACTGGGGGGCCGGAATTTGTGCAGGTGTCGCGACGTGTTGAAAAAATAACAGAGGGCAGCAACAATCATTGGAAATTTTGTAGGTTACTGATGTTACTGCTATACAGCTAAGTAGGTACCTACTGGGCTACTGGTACGCTGCTGCTTCTCACTTTTCTCCCTCTTGCCTGCAGTCCTGGGTGCTGCGTGCATGAAAGTTGACAAGACCCAAAGGTTAGGGTTAACGCGTCTGCGTCTTGTTAGCCCGATATGGTGAAGTTTTATTTTCAGTCACTTATTCTTTTAATGCCCACCGATTTTATTATCTGAACTTATTTGGTTAGTACGCTCATAAAGTTGAAAAATTATTCATTATTATGGCTTAATGGATTCAAAATATATAAACAATACAAAGTAAGTTTACAGTTCTTTTATTTGAAAATTTTCTTTTGTTATCTTTCTTTTAACTTAATTTTTTTGAAGGATATTTAATTATATCTTTTCCAAATTAATAAAATCCAATTTTTAAATTAACTAGTTTAATGATTTAAATTCATAAAAATTAAAGCTCCTTTTTTAATATATAAAGGTTATTTGCACTGGTATTAAAAAGAAATACCTAGTGTGACCAAAGACTTTTCTTTACTCATATAATAAATCTAAGTATGTGAATAACTGGTTATAAACAAATTTTAAATTGAACTTTTGAAAAATATAATAGAAAATATGTGATATAATTGTGTCATTTAATTATTTTACTATAAATTTATTAAAAATTCTGAATAAATAACGAAATCTTCTCAGTTTTATAACTATGGAATTTTAATATATAAAAATAAAATGCATCGGGAAATGAATAAGAATTAAATGAATTAATGCTATAGAAAAAAGGTTTTATTTTTTATAATAAAAGACAGGATTAATTTTATTAGAAACTTAATATGAACCATGATAAAATAAAATTCAAACAAAATATTATTTTATAGCATATTTAATACAAATTTATTTCAGTTAAATTTGCAATTAATTCATTAATAAAGTTTAGACAATTATCTTTACAACAAGAAATTTCTCACAAATTTATGTTAAACCATTTCACTTAATAATTCGTAAAAATTATTTTCATTTATTAAAATATTACCAGTAAGTTGACCACAATATTTTATTCATAATCATATATTTTGCTATAACAATTTTGATTTCATTGACTTGCGATCCTTTTACTGAATTTTAAAAACTATTCAGAAAATTATATAAATGAATACTATCTCTAGACAGATTTTGATGGAATTCTCATGAAACTACAATTTATTTCTACAGGTTTTACACTATGTAGTATTTGAACAGGATTGTTTTGATGAGATAAGTATTTCTCATCCTTAGTTTGTTAATCCAGTGTATTAAAATGCCTGGCTGTGCAGCAATTGGCTGCAATAACAGAAGTGAAAAGGGTTACACAATGAAATGTTTCCCTCGAGATCCAGGTCTGAGAAAGATTTGGAAGCAAAGAGTCGGCAGAGCTGATTGGGAACCATCCAATAATTCTTTTCTTTGTCATGTACATTTTGAAACTAATCAATGGATTGTTACACCAGGTGGAAAGATCAAATTAAAAAAAGGTGCTTTGCCATCTATATTCACTGTAACTTCAACAAGAAAATCTCCAAAAAAGAGACAGAAGTTAGGTGCACCAGCAGTTGAAGATGAAGAATTAGATGAATATGAAGTAGAATATTTGGAAAGTGAATGTCCTTTTATTTTCAACACTAATAATCAGAAAGTTGTATCCAATATAATTAATGTACAAACTGAGGTAAATAATTATTTTTGTCCATCATTAGTATTTTTACTTATTTATTATTTAATGCAAACCAATAAAATTTATGGAATTTTTTTTTTTTTTTTTTTTTTTTTTAAATTAAACTAATATTTTATTTATAGAATAACAAGTTTTTATTTTATCTTAGTATTATGCACAATTACATTACAAAATTATGTGTCATTCAATATATTATTTAAAACTATTTTTACAGAGTGCTTCAACAGCTAGTGGACAAATGTTACAAAATGTGAAATTTATAAGCAGTGATGCACTAAAAGACTTACAGAATGAAAATATTATTATCGTAGCTGATGAAAATAATAGAGAAATCGGAAAAATTATAAACGATAATGGATTTTTGGTAGTGGGAAACGAAAGAGGTAAGGAAAATGTTCAAATTGTATTAAAATCAGATAAACCATCAGAAGTTAAAGTAGAAATAAAAGAAGAAACAACAGAAAATAATCTAAGTGCTCCAGATTATGATGAAATTGAGAGAAAACTTAAAGAAATATGTGATGAAAATGAAACTGATAGTTCTAACACCAGTAAGGATTCTCCTAAAAAAATAAATAATCAGTTAATAGAAACAGAAAGTGTATATAGTTTAGATCTAGAAAGTGATTCAGAAAGTATAAAAGAAAATTCAAATCAAGAAACTGATTCTAACAGTGAAGCTGTTAAAACAAGAATGAAGCGTAAACGAAAAATTAAAACAGAATCTCGAAACAAAAAAAATGCAACAAAAACTAGTCAATCATCAAGTAAGACAGAAGATGAAACTCAATTCACGGAAGATGTCACAGATATCATTAATGATTTAGAAACAGAAAGCTCTGCAGAATGTAGTACACAACAATTAAAGTATGTTGCACCTACTGTTCCTGTAAAAAGTAGCCTAACAAATGGTACTTCTAAACCTGTAATCAAAAATGATATTCAGTTAAAATTTAACAATCACATTGTTAATAGGTCTGTACAGAAAACAAATAATGTTATAAATACAAATAATCTTAAGTCTTCAGATAAATTGTTAGATAAGTTAAATATACAAGGAGAAGTGATTGAAAAACTCACAAATCAATTAATTATGTATAAAGATATGGATCGTAAAATGAGAAGTTTAACTCAAGAATTAGAAAATAAAAATAAAGAAATTCTTATGCAAAAAGTAAGTTTTCAAAAATTACGAATTGAACGAGGAACTTCAAGATGTGATAATTTTGATTTAAAAGATGCTAATGAAACAGACTTGAAAAATAGGATTGAGTTCTTAGAAGATAACAATAAAAAACTTATGAAATCAATTACTTTAGAAACTCAAAATCGAAGGAAATTAGAATGTCAAGTAAAAAATCGGGATAACCAAATAAAAGAACTAAATTGGAAACTCGAAAAGGCATCCAAATTTCTTGACAGAGCAGAGAAAAATACTAATAATTATAGAAAAAAAATGTTAAGCATGCAGACACTGGTTAGGCGAAAAAAGTTGCTGAATGAAAAAAGCAGCTCTTTTGATGAATTACTTGTCTGTCAATCTAATCAAAATTTTACAGACAATGCCTTAAAAATAGCTTTAGAAATTGAAAAAACATGCAGTATGGAAGGCTATCAAAAATTAGTAAAGTATGAATTTCCATTGCCCAGTCTAAAAGAGTTAAGTAAAAAGTACCCTGAAGAAGTTGAGTATTATGAACCAGACGAGGAAGAATTTATTATTTTAGAAAGTAGAGAATCAGATAATGGTGATGAAACTTCTTGTACTAATATAAAAATGGAAAATGTTGAATACCTTGATCCAGAATTTTTGGAAGAACATGATCAAACTGTAACAGGAACTGTGCAAGATATTTTCAATGAATGTAGTGATAATGAAGACTTGAATCTAAATGAATTAAGGAAACATATCATGATTGATATGGATGACTTTACATAGTATTTAACTACTTTAAATTATTAAGAGTGTTAACTTTTTTCATATTAAACAACAAATCGAGATTCTCGAAAAAAGACATGTAAAATTATGTACAAAATGTACATAGATATATAAATTAGGTTCGTAATATAGGCTGCAAAATTAATTAATTAGTTTAAATAACTATTTAAACTACTTTATAAAAAAATAAAATGATTCTGATTTTAGAATATTTTTCTTAAAATACATATTACAACAATTTTAATTTATTTTGCAACCTAGAAATAGAAAGTCAGATATTTGTATATAGGGATTTCGGAGCCTATACAAAATTATGTAGATACCGACATTTTAGTATTTTACTTTATACTTTTTCAATTTTTTATTTTCGCTGATTATTTAAGCAACCCACTATTCCTTAAATCATTGCAAACAGTGGGATAACTGCAATAATTTTCCAAAATTAAAAATAAATTTAAATAATGAAAAATTTGTTGTAGGAATCATAATTGGCTCCGATATTTCCTTGTCCCTCGTTATTGAAATATGAGAAAATAATATCTTGTTAATTAATGTACTTATACATAATGTTTTTTCAAACTAATTGTAAAACATTTATTAAAATTTATTTTTTCGGTAAATATCCAAGAATTTGGTAAAAATTGAAACGGAAGTTGAAATGTAATAATTATAAATAATATATTATAACATAATTTATATTAATTTTTTCAGTTTTCACAATAAAATACAATTTGATTGGCAATATGATAGCAAAACTGAGAAATATAATTCAAAATAGAAAAGTTTTGAAAACTTGTATTTTAACAATTTTTATAATGATTTTAAGGTGCATTGTTCAACTTTATGGAAATTTATGGAAATGTACATTATTAATTATATATATATATATATATATATAACTATGATTTTATTAAATAAAAATTAGTTTTATTTTATATAGTTATTTTAGAGTAGAAGATTTTTATAACATTCATGTACAAATTTATATAAAAGTTAGTGTAATTAATTGAAGTAACTGTACAAAGTTTACAATCGAATATTTAAAGGGAAATTTACACAAATGTATAATAATTCACAGATGTTTGTATATAGCTTAAACTTTTGATATTTTTTCAAAATTTATTCTGCATTCTTGTTAAATACGGACTTTTCTTATACTTATCCCTTTTTAAAACTAGACTTTAAAGTGAACTTTTGTAAATATACATATTAAGTGTAAATAAAAGAATTTGTTTAAAAACGACATTGCTATATTTTATTTATTATCTAGTCTGTAATTTTAACAAACATTCCAATGGAGTTATCTTTTTCTCTTTTTTTGAATATTTAAGTGCTGTTTCATGCAAAGCATAAAAATAACTCGCTATTAGCTTTGTTCCTTCTATGTAGCAGCGTAATGAAATATTTTCTTCTTCCGAATGAACCTTAGCCTCGCAATTTACAATCGGCAAGATCAAAATATTCCGCTTAGGAAGCGCATCACGAATTTTTAGAAGGGTTGGATAGCCGTTCCCTTCGCGAATAAAACTTGCCTCTTCTTTATAAACCTGTGCAAAATTGAAAGTACGTTTCTTGTTATCAATGTATTTGAAAGAATGAATAATAACTCGCAAAACATATTACCTGTTTAGTGGCAACATTTGCCGCTTCGTAATTCCAATGGTGGTGATTTTCATACCAAGGATCCAGCGGATTTTCTGCGTTTATATCAACTTTGTTTGGCGTTTTAATTTGTTTTAGTAGCTCCTTAACACGATCTATCACCAACTTTGATACTTTCTTGTGCGTTTGATTGGGGACAGTACTGCAATTTGCAATGAAATAATAAAATGAACAATTAAAATTTATAAAATAAGAGACTTGTTAATATTCTGAAAATTACCGAATCGAAAACCGAGCAACAATTTTCTTGGGTATATCTAATAAGTTGCCATTTTCACATGAGCTATTGATATAATGCATATTGAACCACGGATACCTCCAAACATGCATAAAAACCGATTTCAAGTTTTCATTATGACCAAGTTTCATCACGCCTACGTTATTTTTATACTCCGCCACCTCGATCTTAATTTTTCGATAGAATTCTTCTTCCTCCGGCGTTACTTGTACGATGTCGTCGTAAAAATGAGGAATGGTGATCATGTCATATGGATCCACCATGCTAAATATTAAATATACTTCATTATTTTATCAAACAACTGATATAATCATAACGTAATTGAAGTGAAATAATTAACCTGCTCATAAGGTACAGTAAATCCTGCATAGGCTCACGTACGACACCACCAAAATCACCACTGCTGAGATCCTTGCATGGCCCTTCAATCGTGAGATTAAAGTAACAAACTCCTCGCATTCCGTAAACGAGGCACGGGTAATCCTTGCCGATCCAATTACTCTCGTTTAGCATTACACAGTCGATGTCACATAAGAAAGTTGTTTTTAATTGTTCAAGTGTACCTCTCAATCCTTTACTCTTGCACTCGTTCATGGATTCTAGAATGATACTCGCTGTTTGAATTCTTCACCTTCAAAGACTTTTCAATGAATTATGAAACAATGCAATCTATATTTACCACAAATTATTTTAATATTGATGGGCAGTTCTATGTTTAATTCACGATAGCACTCAATGGCGTGAAGAAAACATAATAGTGGGCCTTTCATTTTCGCGGTACCACGTCCATAGAGCTTTCCGTCTACCTCGGTCAATTCAAAGGGATCGGTTTTCCATTGCGATCTTTGAACTTTTAAAACGTCGAGGTGACAATAGTACAAAAGTGTCTTCTTCTTCGGGTCTTTTCCTAATGTTCCTATAATAATTAACGGCTTGTTCCCCTTTGAAAATTGTTTACTTTATGAAAAAGTAATTGATAAAATTAAATTATTTGATGCTAATGTTTTCGTAAGTCACCTTATATTTTTTATAATCTGGCTCTCTTAAAAGAATATTAAAACCCAATTGTTTTAGTCGCGTAGATGTCCACTTGATTGCAGTTGATAAATGATTTTTACAGTCTGGGTCTGAGCTAATATTTTGAATTTTTACGATTTCTTTTAGTTCTTCAATATAGCTTTTAGTATGTAAATCTATATGTTTGTAACATTTTACTACCTCTAAAGGAATAGGCATTTTTATTGAGTAAATAAGTATAATTAATGTGCTATAGAATTCACTTCTAATGAAAATTAAAAGTATTATTTAAGGTTAAATATAATTTAATTCAATTGTTTTCATTCATAAACGGATTGTTTTAATTTTAGGTATACATAGGTATAAATAAAAAACAAAATCGAATAATTACACATTTTAAAACTTTGTATAAATGGTTTTTAGTTTAGCAGGTTTTTAAAAATAACAAGCATTGTTTAAATTAAAAAGTTTTTTAATACCTCTGACTTGTGCAATAGAGTTTAAATTATATACTGTACAAAGTTTTTTTCCTAATTATTTTTATAATGCACTATAGATGGATTCAATACTTATAGCCATTTACAAAGTTTCCATTGTATAGAACATTCCATTTTAAAATATAAATATACTTAACAAAAGAACTAAAACTATTATCTTCTTAAAGTTATATAAGAAGAGTGGATACAAAATTTGGATACGTATTTCTGTCCGTATTACGTGGTTTTCTTTTTTTCTTTAGTTGTTTTTTTCTCCTTAGTAATATTAATTGAATCACATATACACCAAGGAGTAATAGATTCATCACACATTAACGAAACGTTTAAAATTGTTATAGAAGTGTTGGCTATTGTTGCATTAATTGCTTTCTCTAATTTATAAGACACGTCTTTTAGACCAGTTTGTCTATCACGTTTTCTGGTTACTTCTCTTTGATTAAAACATTTTGTCATGTCTCTTTTGCGGTGATTCCTATCATGAATATGCCTAGAATATTTGTAATAAATAAAAATTAATTATATTTAAAAAATCTTCAATAATAAGTATATTTGCGAAAAACTGTTCTTACTTGAAAGTACTTTGAGTTCCAGTAGAAAGATTTGGTGGTCGAGTAACATTAAGTCCAGCTTCTTTCAGTCTTACGTAAAATTCATCATCTTCTAGACCCCAACCCCAGTACTTATTCGACATTCCATCAACTTTTAAGAAATGTTCTCTGAAAAATGAGAAGTTAAATTTTTATAAATTTATATAATCACAAATAACAAAGCTGTTTAAAAATATTTGATATTTACCTCTTGACCAACAAAATACCACCTATAAATGTTGGATAATGATATCTTGGATGTAGTTCTGGTGACGAAATATGCAATGGCCCTTTCTCAGGATAAAAATATTGCAATTCATCATTCATTGGCAAAAGGTCAATATCATGCATGGCTATGTAATCAAAGTCTTTCTGTAGTTCAAGAAAACCTACATTAATAAGTGATGCTCGGTTAAATCTGTATCTATCTATCTGTAATTTTATGAAAACAATATTTTAATTAATAACATATTTAAATGAATGAAATGATTGGATTTTGTTTTATTACAAAGTAAGAAATACAAAAAAAAATTTAAGTATATTTTCTTATTATAAAGTTAAAAGTTAAGAACACTATGTGTTTTAAAGATAAGAAGTACCTGATTCAAAATAAATATATGATAATCTATATCTTGTTTATCAAGAAATTTCTTCATATGTGGCGCAAATATCAACAATTCCTCAAAACGATCTCTAAATGGCACTAATATGGCTAGACGGTGTTTATG
Organism: Torymus texanus; assembly: GCA_036873485.1. NCBI lineage: Eukaryota > Metazoa > Arthropoda > Insecta > Hymenoptera > Torymidae > Torymus > Torymus texanus. The sequence goes on from JAYJLV010000056.1 coordinate 12,130,734, forward strand.
ATGTTTGGATACGGCTGCTTTGTGCAAATTGTGCTCGCTTGCTTCAGTCTCTTCTATTCTACTGCATTTGCACTCCTCTGTAAATAAAAATACAATAACTCGTAAATAACAAGGTATTTGTAAGTTCAAACAATGTCTAATAGTATTAATAATAAACTACTGTATTTGTAAATTTAACACAGCTGGTTCCCCATAAGACAGTTATATCATGAAAAAAAAACTAAATTCCATAGTCACTTCAATGTAAACAAAATCACCTAACCTTACTCGTAACCTCATTTGATCCCCAAATATTACTCAAACGACGCTTACCTATGCTGATCGGCGCGATGCTGATCATACAGGAGATGACGAACGTGATGAAAATACACGTGAATACATATTTGAACTTGAGGTTTCTTAGAAGCACCTCCATAATAACTGTAGGCATGGGTGGCGCGCGTACGTGAACGGAGAAAAAAGAAAGGGAGGGCAACGAGTATTTGTATATATCGAGAGCGTTAGAGTTGAGCACCAACGAGTCGCGAACTACAGCAGCGAGGCGTCCGCGACATTTTTCCCTACACTAGACGAGGTCCTCGCTATTTCTTGCGGACCTTATTCATTGTACTTTGCACTAACTAATCGAAAACGCGCCTCTGCGGGCCCCTGCAGACTGGTGGCCATGTTGCAACTGAGGAGAGAGGCCATAATATGCAGTAGCACTGCAGGTGCAGCCGAACCTAACCTAACCTGTGCATGCGGAGGTCGCGTCCGATGCGTGAATTTTTTAGCACGAAAACGACCACGTGATATGCACGGATTTGAAATGTTGCAAAACTCGCGCGCTTTTTATATATAGTTGCTGTTATATAGTATAGCGCTTTTATCATTAAACTGGTTTAAATGTATTTATTGTAAAAATTTAATCTACAGATAAATTATAAGCTAATGGTAATATTAATATTGATATAATAATTATGACTTAATGACGTTAAACTGAATATATAGAGTTTTTAAGAGATGTGGTAATAAATAACTATAAGTTTGTGTTTTAGTTTGAATGGCTAATTAAGCAATTAGGTAGGGTGTCAAAACTTATAAGGTAGACTTTAAAATTAAAATGGCATCAAACTAATTATTAAAAAAAGATAAGAATATTTTTTTTTCTTTAAGAAATTTTTTATTCTTGTTTTTAAACCTAATAGGGCCATTACATTTTACTGTGGAAGCTTTTTTCTAATAATGAAACGACGTTTTAAATTTAAATAAATAATTTTTTTATGTAAATAATATACGAAGAATTATTGGAAAAATATGGCTAATAATTTTAATTCTTTATTTGGACTCAATTGACATCTATCTGTTGAAATAATGATATATTTTATATTTTAAACATGTATGTTTCATTTCATCGGGCATCGATGGTTAACCACATAATTCCTATTGTAACTCTTATTAAAGAAAGATGCTGATAATTTCTCACCAAATTAAAAACGTGCTATCCATTAAATCAATGAAATTTCGATATAAAATTACACACTCGAAACTCAGCACCAACTCTCCTTATTATAAGGTAACTTATAGTAATTCAACCACCTTAAGAGAAATATTTTCTACATCCTTCTGTAAATGCGTTAAAAAAAAAATTGTAAAAAAAGGTTTTAACGCGCGTATACTAAATATACATATTACCAAAAAAAATCAAGAACCTCCCAGGGATTATATTGGCTTTGAATGGTGCAAAAGTATAAAATGTGCGTTTTGACGGAATTAAAAAGTAATATTTTTAAATATAAAAATAGACATTCTGACTATATCTAATCTTACAAACAATGACTAAATGTAAAATAAATAGTTGAAATTGTAATTTATTACATACAAGGAAATTCACATTAGGCTTATTAAAGCTTATTCAATTTTAATAATTTATGTAAGTAATGCAGCTAATGTGTATTGCAGGCAATGAGATTTTCCCGAGTGTCCTTTTTAGTTAAAGGCCCAAAGAACAACAAAAAGTCAATGTTTTATTGTAGTCAAAGGAATTTATCAAGGTGTTTCGGTGCAAATGCCTTCAATACACATTAGCTGCATTACTTACATAAAATCTATAGCAGGCATTAGCTTCACTAAAATCTAAATTTAATAATTTATCTTTATTTATCTTTAATTTATCTTATATAAGCTTTCAGATACTTATAGATGAAAATAGAGAACTAGAACTACCCCTAAAAATAAAAAAAGAGACGATCCACGCGTATACTACCCAGCGCCAACTTCAAAGCTCCTCTGGAGCACACGCAGCTGATAGGATTCCAAACCTAAATATCTCATCCCCCCAAAATATCTGTTAACCGCGCACTGGGAAAGACAATTATTTTTCGCAAGCAGGCGTCTAACGACGATGAGGTGGAAGTATCAGCAACTACGGCTCTATGCGTAAACATGGTCGCAAATCATGGACTGCATCCGCAGCAGCAGAGCCGAGACGGTCGACTATCGGAGAAGAGCGAGAGTACGATAGGCATTTCAACGCCCGCTAGGATAGAAGACATTTTCGAATGGATCGAGGGTATACCTCTATCCAAGACAACCAAAAATCTCGCTCGCGATTTTTCCGATGCCGGTGAGCATATAAACTATAGTGGTTTTAAAAAAAACAAACTACCGGAAAAGTGTATTTATGTATATATAGATATTTTTTTTTTTATGATGGGGGTCGGTAATGGAACTAGGTTAAAGGAATAGTTTTACGCTTCGAGTGGCTGGCACATGCAATGTAGGATGGATATATAGGAGTGCGTGTAACTGTATTGGATGTAAGTCAAGTTTGATGAGCGTGCGCGCGCAGTTTGTTGGTGTTTTTATAAGCATTTTGTTTTGAATAACAGTTAACGATTGTACCTATAACGGTTACGATGTATAAAGATGCAAATATTTTTTCTTTAATATCGTATATCGATAAGATAACGATTTAGTTATAATATAAAACGTACCAATAGTTTATTCAACTTGGTTTTAGGTTTTTTTTTTTGCAGTTGTATTATACTTGTCGATAAAATGCCTGCAACATTGATTCCGCGTATAGTGCATACGCACTTATTCTTCCGTGTTCACTGACATTAACACATTGCGAGTTAATTACTTTCCACAATTAAATACATATTATACGAAACACGCAAAGTAAATATAACGAAGTGTAGTTTCTGATCTGATCCGATTAATGGGGAAAAGCGTTTTTTTTTGCATTTCAGATAAAACCACTACCGTTTTTAAAATCAACGGTGCGTTTCAATAATAATAAACAAAATGTTGGTTTATCGTAAAGAACACGAAATTATAAAATTAAAAAAATATATATATATTCTTCGCTCTCTAGTCCTCATGGCCGAGATCCTCAAGTTCTATTATCCACACCTCGTATCACCCCACAACTACATACCAGCCAACAGCGTGCAGGGCAAAAAAGACAACTGGAACACACTTAATCGCAAGGTACTCGCGAAAATCGACATGCAGCTCTGTTCTGATACGATTGATAAACTATCGCACTCGCAAGTCGGCGCAATCGACAGGATCCTCATAATGTTTCGCGACAGACAGATGTCCCTCGGTATAAAAGAAACTGCAGCGATACAATTGCGTATGTCGATTTATAATTGTCCAAGTTATACATGTATATATGTGAAAAATGATATAGAACCAAGGAATGATATGTTTATATGTGTTTATTGTAGAGGAAGAAAATCAAGAAACGAATCAAGAGGCGGAGGTAGACTTAGAGGACAGGTCAAAATTTAACCGAAGTTTTACGGTATTAGAACCGACACAATCAATAGAAGAGAATAAAAGTCTAGAAGAAACGAAACAGACAGAAAAGAAAACTTGTTCTATCGTTGGCAGATGCTTTGGTGGTGTGAAAAATTTGTTTATCGCTATCCTATCGACTTTCATAGCGATCGTTTGCTTTTGGAGGTGGTTCTCGAGGACACCGATAACCGATGAGGTACATACCGAAGTTGTGTTGCCCACAGTTGAATTTGAACAGCAAGAAAAACACGATGGTATATATTATACTCTGCGAAATTCTTCATACCTATATATATTTCAAATATCATAAAAAAAACACTTTGCAAATAATCCTCATAGACCAAATCCCGGACATCGACGGTTCATTGACCGATGACCTGCGCGACTCTTACGGTCAAGCGGTTCAGGAGATCCGCGTGAAATCCGAGGTGATAAAAACCCTGTGTCATAAGGTCGCTTTTCTCGAAGGCACGATGAAGCTAAAGGACCTGAAGATCAACACTCTTAATAGTCAACTGGAGCTTTACCGGGGACCCAGTTCCGCTCGTGCCAGCATTGGCTCCACAACCAGTGGTACTTCGCATCAACAGCGTGTATCGGCGACGATCCGAAGGAGGCCACAAACGCAGATATAATGATAAATAAAATCGCGAATAGAGGGAATGTATGGGCAATGAAATTTCGAGTCACTCGTGTTATATGGTTATGACTTCAGAATGATTGGTGCTGTGAAAATTCAAAGTGAATCAGACACCTAAAAAAACGATATTATGTCAATAATATTTTTGTATCGTAGTGTATTTTTTAGTCCTTATACTGTTTTATACGTGGATTGCTGGTCTTAGTAATTTTAGAGTGAATCTATACTTTTTTTATAAATCTCGTGCATTTTTAGCGAATAAAGCCTTTTACTATAAATCTATTGATATGTTATTCAAAAGCAATAAGCAATTTGTTACTTAGTAACAAATAAGATAATTATATATAATATAGTGTATGGCACTTGTACAGTAATGGAATGAATACTAGGCATTCCTAAACATTGAAAATTATAATGACCCTGACCTTCGTGTACGACAATTCCATCGACAATTCATTCGCCTTGCGGACTAAAACTAATCCTCCATCTAACCGCAACGCACCAAACTCATCTCACGGAAGCTCCGTACCATCAGTGGTTCCCCTTCAAGATATCACGATTCCACTCGACGTGTCGTTGCACCCGTGTACTTCCCCTTCTCTACCTCGCTATCCTCTTCCCTTCCTTACAAAAACAATAAGCAGGAATCCTCGTTACCCAAATAACTCTATGCTATATATACACACACATCTACTCTGCCTTATTTCACTCTATAGCTCACCACCCATGGGTACCAATAAACTATCGAAACTCCATACAAAAATGAAAAAAAAAAGAAAAGGTTTATATGGCGTGCTGTTCTGAGTTCACGGGCACGTAAGTATATATACGCGTGGATGTATGTCCATGGAGAACCGCGAGCATAAGCAACAGGTGGGGGATAATACCGGTCGCGCGCGTCTGCGGCTATATACACTCGCTTTTCTTTTTACTTAACGCGCACGCGCCGCCGAGAGGTACCGTATAACCGAGAGAGAGCTGAGCTGAGAACGCAAGGTACACGCAGACGCTCACAAGCTGTCGACACGAGAGCATCATTCAAATTGTGAGTCAAATTTCAATTTTTTTTTTTACTTTGTTTATTGCAAGTGTGTTGGAATTTTTGTGTTTTGGGTGGTAGATTGGATGGTTGTTAGTTTTGTTATCCGATTAAAGTGTGAATGTGAATGGAGTGAGTGTAAAAAGGCACGTTCTTCGATAAGTGGCGTAGGTACTGAGGTTTTTTGAGAATGAGAATATGTATATATTCGGGTTTGAGGAAATTCATTGAAATTCACGTATTTTTTGTGATAAGATTAGTAAAAATGAAAAATATTAATTTTACTGGCATTTTTAATGATACAAGTGTGGTAATCAACATGTAATTTTGATATGAACTCATCAACAATCTTTTTGTACACTAAAAAAAAGAATAAATTGACTGTCGAAGAAACGTGCTTTTTTATAAGATGCTCAAGGTTTCGAAAGTGATAATCATGGGATTAAATTGTGAGAAATCTTTAATGGCACTGCGTCTGTAAGAAACATTTGAATTGTAAAAGTTCTATTTAAATATTTTATAGAAAATACACGATTTATTTCCTCAATGTTAACTAACCATTACTATTATAATACAAATTTAAAATTTCCTGATCGTATAATAAGCTTGTTTTTCTCAGCCATAAACGAAATATCGTATCCAATGATTGATACTCTCGAAACCTTGGATGACTTACGTCAAAGTACTTCCTAAAAACTCTGTAATGGATGAGTTGAGTGTCATGCATTATAAAAATACATCAATAGACAATAATTTATTTCATATTTACAATCTTGCAAACAGTTATATTTTAAAACAATTTGAATTTAATATTCAAATAATACGTAAAATAAAATAAATTTATTTTCAAAATTAAACATAGATCCTAAACCAATGTGTAATTAGAAATCGCATACTTTTCTTAAAAGCAATTTAAAGTAGTTTTGTACAAAAGTCAATGACTGCTGTGAAAGTATGAAATATGACGCTGATGACCGTGAAAATTTGTGTCGGTTCTTCACCTTATACACATTGGAAAATAATTTTCTATGCCAACGTTTGCTCTATTATTTCACTAAAATAAAATCACACATTGATTTAAGAATATTGATAGTAATTACGATTGACAATTATAAAAAAGAATAAAATAAAAACAACACTTAATGTAGTATTCGTAAAGAAAAATCCTAATTTATTTGACACCGCTTAAATATATACACGCAATATCAATCAAACCTTAGTTTCCACTAGTAGATAGTTTTAACAATTTATTAATTTACTTAAACAGCTCGCATGGCTTACCATTAACCAACGCTTATTTACCACAACTGTACATACTTTCTTTTACACTGATCAACATTCTAACTATAATCAATTAAAAATAAGTTACATCTCATACTACTTCATAAATTTCCTCACCCCATAACACCTAATCTCCAGGCCAAAACTAATAAAAAAATCAATCAAACACGCAGTGGAGACAAGGAAATTTCTAAAATTTCCTGGTTGTCCACGCGAGCTAAACCTCACGGACAATTTACATCCTTGTATATATTACACACACACACACACAAACTTACTCGCTATATAGACGCGGAATGTCCTCACGTCAGCTAAACCTCCATGATTTCGGTGTGCGCTCGCGCGCACGTATATATGATGGAACCGGTTCACCGTTCACCTTGACTGCCGGGAGATATCTCTCTTTCTCTCTCTCTCTCTTTTTCATTTCCCCCGTATATACGCAGTGCCGGCACAATTATTGCTATCCCGGTAAAAAAAGTTTAGCTAAAAAAAATAGCTGTAAGTAATAGGTGAAAAATATAACTGTAATGCATGGATT
>JAYJLV010000056.1:12138123-12159602 GCA_036873485.1 Torymus texanus
CAACGTTTTTTTCTTATAATATAAGGTGTAATGTGCCAGAAAAGTCGCGTCTCATAGGTGTGCTCCAAAAAAAAATTTTGGACCACGAAAAGGGTCACAAAATTCTGGATTTATTCATATATACTTGAAAAAGAAATTTCTCTACAAACATAAAGAATTCGAAAGTATTTTTTGGGAAGGAACCCTTAAAAGTTTGCAATTGAGATCAGTATTTGAAAAATTGATTATATGATATTTTTCAAGTGTGAAAAAATAAAATAGTGACGGAATACGTCTGTAATGAGTTCCAGTATCGAAAAACAGGCGCGGAAATTCATTGCCGTAGCGATTGTATTAATTACGAACCCTTCATTTCAACACCTTTAAATTTTAGGGTTTTATTATAGCTTAAGTCTTCCACTTTTAAATAGAAAATTTTATCTTGAAAAGAAAATAATATTCTTTTTAACATCTTTATATTTTTGTCAAAGTTCAACTCGCGAAAAATTACTTCTGCATAAAAATGTTTTCCAAAAAAAACTTTTCTTTTGATGAGATCTATAGCTTTTCTATTTAAAGTTTTTTATATAAATCGATAGCTCTTTGAGTTAAGCAAAAAGCACTTTTCGACAAATTTGGGCGTTATTAGTGTATAACTAAAGAATGTAATTATATAAAAAGAGTTGCAGTAAAAAAGCTGTTTTATTTATATCTACCACTTTTGTCAACAGAATTTTTGTATGAAATTACACCTTTGTTAATTGAAGTGAAAAACAATTTTTGAAATTTTTAAATCTGCATTTTCCAACGTGTACATTTTACAATGGGTATGAGAACCAGCACCTTGTATAATATGACAAGTGATATTTTTGTAAATTTGAATTCGATCATTCAAGTAAACTACAAATTGAATAGAAATATAAAGTTCTAGTTTTTACTTAAATATATAAAAATAATTGCATGATACTATGAAGAATAGTAAATACACAACTGGGGAAGCAGTTGACTTTTTCTTGAGGATGATATTTAAGTCATTCGTGCTTACATACTATCGATACATATTATATGCATACCTCGTGAAAAATGCTCTAACGAGGTTTTTACCAATACAAAACATATTTGGCTATGAAAGTTGGCTTTTGAAATAATACATTTTTACGATTTACGATGGTGAAACTATGGTAAGACTCTCCCGCATAGCCGTCGTACCCAAAACGTTGTACTGCGCTTAAAAAAACATGGATCAAGAAATTTAAGTATTAGATTTTCTAGCCATAATATAATAAAAAAATTAATATAAGTAAAAAATGCAATACAAAGCATAAAAAACGTTTTTTCAAGAGGACATTCAAGGTTATTTTAATAAAAAAAATTTGTTAACTTGAAATATAATTTTTTAATTTAAGGTTCATTAATATCATTTTTCAAATTTTCACTTGAATTATCTTTTATTATATCCTGTTTGTAAACGTATTCTTGTATGTATTTTGATTTTGGATTACAAGAATCTTTACAAGTATAAACAGCTAAAATTCCCCAATCAATACTGTTTAAATTATTTTCTATTTTTAAATAAACCAAAAGCTGTGGCATTATTTGGAGTTCGAACTGCCTTTCACCGCCGCACTCTTCACATTTTGGAATATTATGAGGCTTGTTAATTGATGAAATAAGTAGAGGACTTCTACCTCTGTTATACCTTTAACAACAAATTGAATAATAACTCATCCATTTGATACATAATTTTTTTTACACAATTTTTTTAAATAACTTGTATGTACCTTAATACTTGTTTAGGTTCATTTTTTATCCTTTTACGAAATTTAGAAAATGTTTTGTCTTCTACCTCATTTGCCATTTTTAATAGATCATCATCAATATCTTTTTCGAACTGTAGAGTACCCGCATTTCCAGACATAACAAGTTCTTCGAATTTTTTAAGTTCTTCATCTATATTTTTAATATCATCATTTGTTAATTCTTCTTTTTCAGTAAGCAGTTCATATTGTGGAAACATATACTTTTCACTCATTGATTGGTGATCAGAATTACATGAGCTTTTGTGACCATTTTTCCAATGCCAAACTTGATGTGAACGACAACAGTAATTAATTTTTTTACATTGTGAACAATGACTAGATGAAAATATTCCACAGACAGTACATGTTTTTGACCATTTGTTTACATCTGAAATTTAAAAAGAAATGATAAAATAGTGTTGTAATAGTAGATACGATAATAGCTTACTTATATCAGATCTCCAATTCTCTTCTTCCACAGGTGGATCTGAAGGATAAAATTCATTGTCTCTTTCCAATTGTGACCGCAGCACTTTTACATTGCCACTGCAATTTTCTTTACAACAACCTGGATTTTTACAGACAAACAAGTAAAGTGTCCTGTGAAAAGCTTTGGCATCCTCTTCGTAAGGAGCATAAATTTGACAGAGGAAGATGCAAGGTTCGCCGCAGTAATCGCATGCAAGTCGTTTGGCATCGGGAATGTTCTTTAAGTCAAGCCAGGCCGGTTTACCACCAATTTTGCTGGGGAAAAAGCGACTTTCCAAACGCCATGGCTCGCATTCCTCTGCGAAGCCGAGATCTATTAAATCGACCATACTGACAGTGGCACGAAATATGTAATGAAAACTATTATTTTTGAAAGTTTGTTTTTGATAGACAGAGTGTTATGTACCTGGCACATGCTTTCCCAGCAGCCAGCTCCATGTGCTTTCTTTCACAGTGTTGCCAGTGGATTGTCAAAAATACAAATATAACCTATAAATCATGCGAACAAATATATTTGAATTTTCTCGCCGAAACTGTGACAATAGATTACAGCGTTTAAAAATTTTTAACTCCCGTAAAAAATGGCAACTTAAATAAAATTCTAACAAATAAAAAAAAAAATTGGAATAAACATCAGCGGTTATTTAAATATTTCTTCGTCGATATACCACGAGAGTGCACTGTGTGTATCGATGCTCTGAAATTCTTCCTGGATCATTATAGAAGACCATAGGCGAGTAGACTATCTCATTCATTCCACCCATCCTCTGTTCGCGTCTCTATAATATATAGGTAGTTAAGACTCCGTGGTGCTGCGCGGTGTCGTGTTATTCTGTGTGCATCTTCCTCTCATCAGTACGCTTGCTGTCAGTCGGCTGGTTGTTGACGAATTTCGCGAGAGCGAGGATCACCTGAACTCTTCCTCGAAACGAAGATGGCTTCGTGCCTGGAAAATATCCAGATACCGACCTGCGCGTGGTTCGAGAACGGCGAAAAGCGCAATGCCTTGGCGTCTATGCTCGCTGGCACTCTGGTTCGTATACAATGGAAATTTCTCCATCTCTTTCTCTTTATCTCTGATTGCCTTTTTGAAGAGAAAAAATGTCTTAGCATAATTACGCGCGTCATCGCTTTTATTATTAGCTTTCTACGCCTTGATGATGAATTTTTTTTACCTTTTATTATTATTGATTTTGGGGGATTTAAAAGGGCAAATCGAATAATACTAACTTTTATGGTTAAAGAAAAGGTTAACATTGGAGTAGTTATTGTTTTATAATTCTTCATAATAAAGTGTACATAATACAAAAAATAAGTAGTAAATATCTAGTAAATAATATTTTTATAAATTTAGTTACTTTATAAGAACAGGTTTGTTATGAAACAAATTTTTTTTTCAAGAGCAAAATTAAATTCTTTGTTTGAATACGTTACTTCAATGCATTTCTCATATAAACAAAGAAAATCTTGTTAAACTCTATTTTTTATAAATAAAAATACTAATTTTGTAACACATACTTACTAAAAATTTTATTTTTCAGTTTTTCCTAGGATGGTGGTTTATAATTGATGCTCATGCTAGGTATCCAAAGGAAATGTTAAACTCCTACCATGTATGTGGTATATTTGGTACATTATCGTTATTAATGTAAGTATTAGTGATATGTAAAATAACCTTTTTAAATATTTCATACTTTGTTAAAAATCATTATTTTAATAGGGTGAATTCAGTGACAAATGCTCAAATTCGAGGTGAAGCCTACAATGGTGGGTGTTTGGGAGCTCGAGGAGCCAGGGGTTGGATCTTTATTGGTTTAGTTATGGGATTTGCTGCTGTAATTGCTGCTTGCTGGATCCTTTTTGCTGACTTTGTTGCTAGTGGTTAGTAGCTTTTACAATATTTATAATTAAACTTTTGTTTGTTAGCTTAACAGATCCCTATATTAATATTAATTATGTTAATATGCATCGTAATATTTTAAATCAATTTTGTTTTTGTTTTTAGATGTACAACATCACTGGCCTGGTGTAGGTTTGTTCTTGCAAAATGTGTTCATATTCTTGGGATCACTGACATACAAATTTGGACGTTCAGAGGAAAACTGGGGCTGAATAATTTTTAACTCATAAATATTTATTCTACAATAATAACAAAATAATTTTTAAGAATTTCCCACAATGATCATCATCATTTGTTGATGTATATACACATGCATCAAAGTGTGTTTTTTAAGCTTTTCTATACAAGTTTGATGAAATATACAATATTTACACACTTTCACAACTACAGTCTACATATGTGTGTTATGATGATGCACTGAATAACTTTTTGTCAATTTTAATTTTCAAAACATCGAAAGACTAAAATGTATTTAATTATTATATGTGGATACAAAGTATTTGTAATTTGAAGTTTACATTTTAAATAAAGTATTTTTGTTTCTATAATAAAAATGTTTACTGAAATCTTGACCAATTTTTTATTTCGAATGAACTCATTAAATATAGGTGGAATTACTAAATTGATATTTACGTTTGATCTTGTGATTTTGATAGAGAGAAAAAAAATTAAATGGCTTTCGATTCAGCCTAAATATGAAAAGTTTACACGTAAAATAAACGTAAGATAAGCAGATCAAAATCTCGTACACCCATTTCAATGTATAATATAGCACGGGTCGCTCCTTCAGGTTCGTCTATAACTTGGCATGCCTTCCGAGCGCTCTCGCGCTCCTTGAGGGTCCGTCCAGATGCTACCACGCCACTGCCCCTGCGGCACCCGCCACTCGTGCATAGTTCATGCGTTTCATCACGTTTCGTTTCTGGCGTGTTTATTACCGACTGAGTACATGAAGCAAATTTATACAGCTTACTCTCTATTGTAGTTCTCGTACTTAAATGCTCAGTGTTATTGACTTGTTGATGCCAATTAATAACAAAATTAATTGTAAATGAAGCTAGAAAAATTACACAATTGTTTAAAGTTAATACAAATTTATACAGAAGTAAGTAAATTGTTAATTTTATATAAATTACTAAAACAAAAAAAGAAACGATTACGAAGGTGGTGGACTAAACGACTAAACCACATCTTCATCCAACAAGTACGAGAACAACAATAGAGAGTAAGCTGTATAAATGTACTTCATTTTACTCAATCGGTAATGAATACTCCAGAAACGAAACGTGAATGATGAAACGCATGAACTACACGAGTGGTAGCCTGATGGTAGCATCTCGAGTCTGGAGTCTGGACAGACCCTGGGTATAACTTTATGAACTTGTATGGTAAAACAGATTGGGCAGTAACATTTGATTAAGTCGGACCTAACCTTACCTAACCGGACCTGTCCGGAGTCCGGACCAAACCTTACCTTAAAGGTATACGCATGCCGCATTATTCCATCAAACCCACGTGCGGAACATGCAATTGCATTTATTTAAAATTTACAAACAAAAACAACCTTTTACTAACAACTTTTGATAAAAATGTCTTGCAAAATACACAACGTTCGTTTTTATAACTTAGAACCGAAATCTGTGATCTGTTTTTCGTACGAACCAAATAGCAAAAAGTTAGCGCTTGCAAGGTTAGTTTGTGATTGTTTTATAAATTTTTTATTTGCCAATTATAATTTAAGTTTGTTATATCTTTTTGAAATACTTTATTAACAATTGTATGACTTTTTTATAATAAAATGAAAAGCCATTTAATTATATACTAGACACATATAATGTTTTAAATAAATATCTAATAGCATCTATTGTTTTTACACAATGTTTTATATAAATATAGTAAGAATATATAAAAGTATAAATTTATTGTACAAGTAAAACAAATCAATAATTAAATAATTTGTTATTTTCTATTTCTGTCTGTTTGTTATTAATAGTTTATAAAGTTGTTAATTGTTTTAAAATTGTTAAAAGAAAAATAACTCATTTGAAAAATATGAAGTATTTAAATAAAAATAGTATAAATTACTAATATAATATGCTAAAATTTATTACAATTTTTTTTTTATAGAAATGACAACTCGATAGAAATCTGGAATATCCGTAATGCACCTTTTATTGAGTCTACCATTGCTGGACAAGCAGAAAACTCTATTGAGGCAATACTATGGATTGGCTCCAGATTATTCACTTGTGGCCTTCGAGGCATGATCACAGAGTATGATTTAATTACTTTGAGCATAAAAAATGAAGTTGCAGTAACAGGAGGTGCAGCTTGGTGCATGGACATCAATCATGATCAATCTCGCTTAGCTGTTGGTACAGAAGACGGTTACATCAATACTTTTTTTGTAATAGAAGAATCCTTGATGTATGAAAAAATTTTTGACAAACAGAGAGGAAGAATCTTGTGCTTAAAATGGGACAACACAGGAGAAATGATTTTTAGTGGTTCAGTAGACACTGTAAGAGTATGGAATGCATCATCAGGTCATGCAATTCACAAAATGACCACTACAAGAAAAGAATCTAAAAAAGAAACAATTGTATGGTGTTTGGCAGTGACTATTGACAACATGATAATATCAGGAGATTCTAGGGGTACTTTATCAGTGTGGGATTCAATTATGGGTACCTTGATAGAATCTCATGATAGTCATGCAGCTGATATTCTCACAATAACTATGTCTCATGATAAAAATGTTATATACTGTGCTGGAGTGGATCCTATTATTCGAACTTTTTCAAAAGTAGTAGTCAAATCAACTAGTAGAGCACAATGGGTTCGAGGTATTGAAAGAAGGCTTCATGTACATGATGTTCGTGCTCTTGTTGAAGCAGATGGTAAATTGTACTCTGCTGGAGTTGATGGCTACTTGGCACAGTCCAGTTATCCACCAAAAATTTTAGTCAAGTATCCACCACTTTTGCAACTTCCATGTGTGCATGTTTGTCCAAAATCTAGATGCATTTTACTACGATATCATAACTATTTAGAATTATGGAGACTTGGATCTAATATTAAAAATAGTAGCCAAGAAAATTTATATCCTGGATACTTACATCAATTAGAAGAGGAACCAATGAAACTATTACAACTGAAGAGCAAACTGGATGAGAATATTATTGCTTGTGCAATATCAAAAGATTCTAGATTAATAGTATATACAACAGAAACTCATCTTCGAGTATTTAGTTTTAATGTTGTTGAAGGTGTTGCAGAACTTTCTAGACAAGATAGTGACTTACCAAAAAAGAAAGTACAAAAAATGATTTTTAGTTCAGATAGTAAATTTTTTGCTACAGTAAATAATGAGGGCAATGGAAATGTTGTTACTCTGTACACAGTAAACCAAGAGTATTATATTACTTATCATGGATCTTTTACAACTGATAAAGAGCAAATAAAGAGTATTGGATTAATATGTTTTTCGCCTAATAATAATTATTTAGTATGTTCTGACCATGAAAGTCATATTGTCATATACAATATTCAAAATGATTTTAGTAAAGAGTCTTTAGAAGCTTGGCCATTACCTAAATATAGCTATTCTCCAACAGCCATGGCTGTGCAAAAAAGTACCAACAATTTAGTTGTTGTATATTCAGATCATAAGGTAATTAAACAGGTTAATTGATATTTTAAAATCTTTAAATTTTTATTTACTAATATAATTTTATATTTGTATACAACAGATTATAGAATACAGCATCCCTAGACGAAAGTACACTGAATTTTCAAAAAATCTCCAGGGTCGGTTACCAATACAATGGCTGGCTAGGCCTTTTCCTATAACTAACATTACTTTTGATAAGAATAATGAAAATATAATAATTTTAAATGATGACACAAGTGTTTTTGTCATCAACAAATGTAGTGATTTGCCAAATTTAACAACTAAAATACCAAAATTGGAAAATGGCTATTGTAAAGAGGAAAGTAGTACAGGATCTAGCTCACAATCACACCATGCAATTCAAGTTGTGAAAAAATATAAGGTATTATTAATAATTGTTATTTATAACTTTATTGCATAAATAAAAAATGTTCTTAATAAAAAATTTATTTACAGCACTTAGTATATCTAGCTTGGATTAACCGTAAAGAAATGGTAGCAGTAGAAGTAAATCCATCATCACTGTCAGAAAAATTACCACCAACTTTGAAACAAAAATGGTTTGGGATGTAGATGTAACCATTATTCATTTACTGTATAAGGAATTTGAATAATGAATCAAAATTATTGTTTAGAAGATGTCTGAAAGACTTAAATCAATATCATTTCTACTTTTGTAATAGTATTTTTGATGTAAATAATTTTTAATTTTGTATAAAAAATGTTATCTGTGAATGAAATTTAAATGTAAAAATAATATTAATAATTTTGCAGTATAGTATTTTTATGAAAATAAAATACTTAATTTTACTGTCACAGTTGACAACAGATAATATTTAATAATTCATCAACTGTATTATTGCAAAAGCAGTTACTGTGTATTTTATTTACATTGTATCTGCTATGTGAAAAGCACAAACGTGATAAATCACAAGTATGTTTTTTATATAAAATTACTATTAAAATGTGTACATAATGAAATATGTAAGTTATATCATTGCAATTTATATATACATCTATTACAAGACATGCTTAACATCTATTTGTTAATGTAAATATTTTTATTAATGAATATATATGATATGTTTTGTAAAATATAATACATACTTTTTACTACATAATTATATAATTGTAAATTTAGTTGTTAATAAAAAGAATACTAACTTTAACCAAGAACTAAACTTTTGATTGATTTGAAAGCAAGATAATAGCTTAACTAATCAGGAATAAGAAAAATTCGTTAGTCTAATCTTCCTAAAATATGTCATATAAGTAGATAAATGGTTCAAATGCATAGTCAACAAATATTTCGGTAATAGAAAGCTGGGAATACAAAATTCTTTGAAAACTGATAAAAAAAAAATTTTAAAACTGAGATTAAGTTTTACAACTTAATCTCTAGAGTCATCGAGTTTAATTGGCCTTGATATAATTCTTCTAATCTTGCAAAGAATATACAGGAAAACCAATAACTTTTTAGCATTCATTATAGGTAGTATTAACAGGTAGGCTTTTTTCGACGCATTTGAATATGTCGACGTCTGCAGTGGCCACTCAGGCTAGTGTCGAACATCTCAGTGCAATACGGCATTGGCTGAATGCGGCGCCATACCTATACCGTGTTAGCAGCTGTGTCTCTGACTCCGGTATATATATATATATACATTATAGGTACCATCGCCGCAAAAGACCACGCGCTCCCCCATATAAATGTTCTATCCGTGCACTGTACAGTGGACGCCTCTTTCTCTCTCTCTCTCTCTCTCTTTCTCTCACGGTGTGTGCAATCAGCCTATAAACAACGCGCGCCGCCACAGACGCACGCACCAAGTTATCCGTAGCTGCTGGCTTGCAGCTCTGCAGTCGACTTAGCGGTGTGCGTGATCCTCACTGACTGACTGACCGTGCTCGCGCCGTCGCGCGTGCGTTAGCTGCAGCATCAAAAAGTCTGAGGGCAGCGGCACGTCCGAGGATCGTCGCAGTGCAAGGTGGAGCGGATCACGTAGGAGCCGGGGCACGAGCACCGACCGAGGTGGTGAGACCGGCACAATAGCCGACTTTGTCGCAGGTCTGGCTTCACACACGCTGAGAGGGGACATGGCGCTTTTTCGGCCGCAATGACAGCGGGACTTTGAGGTTATTTTTCTCCTTTCGATAGTAAACGACGCGCGTTCAGTTTTTCCGATTTTCCCAGTGAATCGGTCTTTTATTTTCTAGTGGTCTAAAGCGCAAGGTTTCTTTTTGTCCGTACATACGGTGTAGTGAGATCTTGATGAAGTTGTTTTGATGATTGCGTCGTTACGGTGAACATTGAGTTAGCTTCATTTTTGACTTGTTAGCAATTAGGCAGTCGGTGTTTAGCCGAAGGACACGGAAGTCCACGAGTGGCTGGACGGAGTGTTGTACTCAATGATTTAGTCTTTTTTTATAAATTGTTTACATTTTTGTAAGTAACTCAGTTTAGGGAGTTTTATTTAGATTTTTTGTTTTACTTTATGAAAAAGTTTTAGTTTTATGTGAATAATCAGTAAATGTGTTTGGTATAGAGGACACTTTATGAAGTATTATGATCCTTTATTATTACTTTATCTGTATATCAAATAATTCTTATTTATTAATACTCACAGTAAAACAAATTCATTATAATTATATTGAATATAAAAATATAAATATGAATCAATTCTGAAATATTCTGTGCAAATTATCTTTTACTTTTTTTTATGGTTAAACAAATTTTTGTATAAGAACTGTAGGCATATACTGATAATTTTTTTTATTATGATTATAGTGAAATTTTCAAATAATCGAAATTCGTAGTCCAATCTTCAAGATGAATTTTTCTGAGCAACAAAATGCTCAGAGCTCACTGCCACAGTTTTCGGAGTTGACAGGACGTAACAACTCACAGCCTACTAATGCCACAACTGCAAATTATGCCTCGTCTGAGCTCTTGCAGGCCTCACAAAACTCAATATATACAACAGCTGCTGATTCTCATTCAGCAAAGCAAATTTTAGTAAGTGAAATATACATTTTTATAAATTTAATGCAGAATTTCATCTTTTTATTCACTTGAAGCTTATTGTATATTTTAAAAACATTAGATAATTAAATTTGTTTATGAATTTACTTTATTGACCTACAAGTATGATGAAAAATTTCAATTTAATTGATTTGCTTAATGTGTGTGATGATTTAGTTAGTCATACCACAGGTATATTACAAACTATCACTTATTAAATTATTTATTATATTTATTATTAATTTACATTCAATAAATCTATTTTCTACTGCATTCTAAAGCAATGTCAGTCATAATTGCCCAATTAAAAATTTTTTTGTGTTTTGGCTTTACAAAAATTTTAATTATTTTTAATATTTTCAGATTAATTCACCAAACAAATACTCTAGTACAATTTTAAATTGGCCAGATTCGAACGCTTTAATGCAGTTATGTGAAAAACAGGGTTTTCAAACAATAAACATTCCAGCATATAGTCAAAACAATGCAGTTTTAAATGTACAGTCTCACAATTTACCTATGAGAATTATTCCAAATATGTATATGCCACCTACTGATAGTAGTCATGAAAAACAAGATGCTAATAACATGAAAAATGGAAGTGATGAATCTAATTGTGGAACAGTGAGTATACATTTTATTACCTGTAAAATTCGTCACAGTAGCAATGGATTTCCTAACATATTATTAAGGCTAATACTACTTCTACAATAGAAATATGGTACTTTTACTCAGAGTATAAGTTTCATAACACCTCAGGGGTGATGCTTACTTACTTAAATATTGGACCATAGAAGTATATACTTAGTATACAACCTGCCATACAATAGCAGCAGTGTATTATATAACATGCTTTAACATCTTTTATTTTTACAATAATCTCATAAATTAAGAATAATATAATATTTAATAAATAATATAATAATAATATTTGTAACTAGAGTAAAATTCTGGTTATACCATCTTTTTATACTATATTTTCGAACTCCTTAATATTTCAGATAAACTCTCAAGCACTTCAACAAACAAGTATAGCAATGGCTGAATATATTCAAAAACTACACACTTCCCCTATTCCATTATCAACATTACAACAGTTAATCAAAATACAATCTGAACAAGTGAAGAAAGAAAAGAATGACGAACATAAAAATGACCAAATTCAAAATAATATTTTGAACATTCCTAGTGTGCCAATTTACAAAAGTCCACAAATGCAAAATGATGGTAGTCAATATATAAATAATGAACATGCAATGATTCCTTTGAATCCAAGTGATGTCAATGTTCATATAGAAGAGCAACCCGAAAATCAGCACAATGGTACACAAAATCAAGCTCAATCTAGTAAAATGGAACAAACAGTACAAACTGATGTACCAAAACCTGAAAGAAAAACAAAATTTAGAGCAAAAACTGGGGAAGTAAAAGTCACAATGGCACTAGACGGATCTACTTTATACTGTTGTCCTGAATGCAATCTTGCATTTTCTCAAAAACATGAAATAGATCAACACATACAAGTGCATGTACAGGTAAAGTAATAATAATAATTCTAATTAATAATTGGCAATATATTGATTATATATAAAATTTTTTTAATTTGTACATAAAAAAGGCCTTTTTTCTACTTAAAAAGTGAATGAAAAATTGATTTAAAAAATTCGTCCCACTGCTCTATTTTTCCTTCTGTTTGCTGGGGACATAAAATATCTTATTAATAACTTTAGTCAGTAAATAATAAATCTCCAAATGTTTTTGCGAACCTTTAGTAAGTTTTTATAAGACGATTTTTTGTTTGAAGTATATAATTAAATATAAGTCTCTATTTTATTTGTACTGATATGGTGGATGACTCGGAATGCCAAATCAGCATTCCTCTTTCATTTAAAAAAGATCTTATTCCTGCAGTCATTCAAAAAAATTTCGGTATGTAACAAGGGAGGAATCGACTTTTTCAGACTCGAAGAATGATATTGAGTACTCGTGAGCCACTCGAGCTCAATTATCATACTGGCTAGTAAAAGTCAATTTTCCTCAGTTGAAAAATGTACTATTATTAAAAGCAGTATGACATATGGAAAAATAAGTTTTTTTTAAATATTTATAAAGTGTTAGAACATTTATAATTTTACTTTTAATGTATTCTTTCATTATGTTCAACATGAACCTTCTAATATTATCAATTTTTAAAGAGACTTAACAATTTTATTGTGTTTTAGGAACGAAAATATCAGTGTAAAGAATGTGGTGCGATGTTGAAACGCAAGGAACATCTTGACCAACACATGCGCGGCCACTCGGACGAGCGACCATTCAAATGTCCGATCTGTCAGAAAGCCTTCAAACGTAACGAACACCTCACGAGGCACTATGTAATTCACTCGGGCGACAAAAATTTTTCTTGCCAGGTCTGTCAAAAGGCCTTCTCTCGTAAAGATCACCTGAACAAACATACACAAACCCACCTTGGTATCAAAAAGCCGAAACCGAAGAAGGATCCGCTGGAGTTGTCATCGACTAGCAGTGATTCGAATAATCTCATCGCCAATAGTACTGCTGCAGCGACGGCTACTGCATCGATGCTTCTGAGGCCAGATATTAACAGCTTTTTCAAGGACGGCGGTATAAAACAAGAATCAACGACGCATCTGTTGCAGCATATACAAAATTTGCAGAAGGAAACAAATCTTATGCAGACATTCTCGGCCTTCAAAGAGCATATGTTGAAAGATGCCAACGCGTTGCCGCAGCAGGCTGTTAATATGAACGAGATCTTGCCACAAAATACTAGGTATCTTATGCCATCCTAAAGATTTTTCTCTTGTTCCGTACTATTATTTTAAGCAACGATGAGAAAAGGAGATCCAACTTTTGGATCTCCACCGTCGGTGGGCGATTTTACTGCAGCAATAAATTAGGAAAGAAGTGTGGAGTATACTGGCTAGAAAAATTAATTGAAAAAATAACCTTTTCTTGAATAACTAGTCTTCTTTCTAAATTACCAGTTTATCTTATGTTTTCCATAATTATGTTTTGAGAGGATTAGTGAAATTTTTTTTTTCAATCTGACATTTTATTGTGATTTTTAGATTAAAATTTTTAAGTAATAAAACTATAAAATAATTAAATAGGTGGACAGTATCATATCTCTTAAAAGTGATTTTCGCACGTAAAAACTATTAATATTATTATATTTATAGAATTATGAAATATCAAATAATTGGTTAAAATTAATAACTTCAGCATAGTAACAGAATGTAATAAAAAATTGTTACTAACTTTAGCCAATTTTTTTCTCGCATAGAAAATATTATTAAAGTGATTTTTAAGACTTGCAATAAGAAGTATAACATCATTCTGCAATGTAAAGTGTACATTATGGATAAAAATTGTGATAATGAACTCATTTTTTTTGTTGATACTGTCATTATTTTCTAGTATTTTTAATTATTTTTAGTATATGATTTCTGTGATTTTTAACCCTCTTACTATCACTGGAAAGAATATTTCCACTTACTTTCTTATCATTCTAACATTGTAAAATTTGTTTCATAAATAATGTTTTTAGTTTAATCATTTATTACATTAAAAAAAATTAATTTTTTTATTGATTTATATATATATACTGATTACATACATCGTATATATCGAGCCTTATTTCATTACAATTCTCATTTAATTTACTTACAAGTATTTTATGTGAATTTAATTCGTTACAAAAAAGTTAACAAATTGATAATGAATTTAATTCGTTACAAAAAAGTTAACAATTTAATAATGAATTTTTTCGAAACATTAAAGTAGAAACTGAAAGTTGTAGGTATCTGTGTAAAGATGGTATTCTATTTTTAAAAAATATGTGAAAAATTAATGTTCAAGAAGATTACTATTATATTTTATAATAATGTTTGAATCGAAGAACTCAAATTGCATTATCCATATACAGATTTTATATTCAAGAAATTAAAAACTTAATTATGTTTTATCATTTGAAACTATTCAGAATTTAATTTAAATTTTCCTTAAAATGAATGAATTTTTTATATTTTCAATAAATTTTTCTAGCTAGGAGTAAATAATAATTAGATTATAAAATTGAATGTACACTTGAATACTATACAACAAAATACTTACATAGTATTCAAGAGTCCGTACATTAAAGGTTGTATATTTTGCAATCTCGCTGATGTCTAGGATAATGTATAGATTAAGTAAGACAAAAAGTAAAAAAAAATTTATTGAACGGCGTTGTAGTCGAAATTTTCTTCAAGGTGAGTCACTTGAAAAAATTACAAAAATATTAAATAAGAGACATTAATTACTTAAAAATGCATAAATCTTTATAAATTGTAAGTAACGTAAGAGATATATTTTAAATAATTCAGATTAAAATATTTTACATCAGAATTTTTAGTACTTACAATAATTTGTATTTCGAATAAAAAAATATATGGACAATGAAAAAAAAAAAATTTTTACGTGAAAATTGACGAGCTCAATTCCTAGGTATAATTGAAAATACTTTTTCTGATAATGTCACGGCTTAACCCATAAAAGTCTTATTCTGGAATAATTTAATTTCAGTTAGTATTTTTCACTTACTTCAATTTTTTGAAATTATAATATCTTGCATATTTGATTCCATGACATTTAATTAATTTATGTATATAGTAAATAGGATATTTTATGTTTGTGTGATTTAATACATAGTTATTTTAGCCAATAAAAGTGATTCGTATAAATCAGAAAAAGAACTGCAAGGGGTTAAGTCACGTATAGAGAATAATCTGTGTGTATGAAATGATAACGTGATGAGGCGTGATAACGTGTCGTGATAGAGAATATTTTTACATTTGTATAACATGTTCATGTGCATAGCATTACGAAGATTTTCGCGTCTTACCTTTTGTTATAAGCGATTAATATATTGATAACAATTGATCGAAAACTTTTACTTTTGATCTCCATTAGATTTTTCACTAGCACTACTCAATATTTGTACTTTTATTTTAATACAGATAGTAGGTATTCATTTCTTAAATACCGTTAGTTACAATAATGTAAAAATATACTTTTATTTAAAATCTATATTAAAATTGTATTTTTCATCCAGGTATGTTTTTTCTTCATTACCTTCACCTATTTTTAATAAGAAATTGTAAAAGTTAATATTTAGGAATACACAAACATTTTTTAATTAAAATTTTATCTTTATTAACAATAATTCTTACATAAATAATTGTGTTATTTGCCTATAAAACATGAATAAGAAAATGAAAAGGGTTTAAAACTTTAAAAATTTCTGACTTATCTAAATAATTTTTAAGATTTAACAAAGCTAGTTGAAAGTTGATTATTACAAAATACATTTAAAAAATTCTCTCTTGAGAAATGGACTAGAAAAATTTATTTGTTTCACTAGATATAAAAACCATAACCAAATTTTTTTTTCAACACTATGACTTTTCTAGTTAGAAAATTTCATAAAAATAAAACATTACCAACTCAAATTTAGTTTGTGAAGAATTCTCAATGAAACGGTATTGAATTGATATAATTTTCGGGGTATTCTTAATATATATATATATATATATATATATATTTGGCTTTTGCTTATAAAGAATTGTTCAAGAATTGCAATAAACCATTATATTAAGTAATTTGGTTCTTACAATTTACAGAATAAAATTTACATTTTTCAGAGAGTGTTTATTAATTTATTGAACATAATAAAACATTTTTTACCGAATAAATAAAAGAAAATTATCTTAATATTTCTAAGAAAATATTCTTACACAATGTGCATGGTTTTATTAAAAAAAAAACTGTTAATTAAATCAGGTGATATGATAACAATCGAAGGGCATAAACTTTTCCACGAAACGTCACATACTTTATAATAAGCTTTCCACTGGAAATAATTTTATCCAGGTTTGCTTAAACTTCCCAACGTTTGCATTCAATAAATACTGTTCGAGAGTTTCTCACTTAAGAAAATCCATTATCTCCTCTGTCGATAGTTTAGGTGCATTCGGACTCTGCAATCGCGAATTGGAGTTCGGCGTCATCATGTTTGGTAGCATCATCGACGGCGTCGTCCAGCCCGTGTTTGTGCCGCCTAATTGCATGGCACTCGGACTCGCATTGAAGTTCTGAGGCACTGTTTGGTTCCAGCTTACAGTGGACGGCTGCATTCTGTTGCCGAATACTGGCTGTGGTGTATTACTGCTTGGTGAGAACACGCTGTTGCTCTGCGCGTTGTACGCATTACTGGTAGGTGAGAACGCATTGTTCGGCGACATGCTCGGATAGTTGGGTGTAGAAGCGTTCGACAAGCTTGGCGTCGACGTCGGCGTCTTGTTCGTCGTTGACCAGTTCAGCTGATTGAGATTGTTCGCAAGCAAAGTATCCGTCAAGTCTTTCGGCCGTGATTTTGTTGATCCTGATGGTGTGACGTTCGGTCTCAATGGAGATTGATTTTTCATCTGCTGATTCATTTCCTCTTGCTTCGCTAATCTAAAATTTATGAAAATGTCAAGTCACTCTTCTTACAAGTTACAGAATTATATTAAAGTAATATTGATTGAAAAAGTATGACACTTTTATAATTACCTAATCTTTTCATCTAAACTAAGTATCCGAGACTGAGGCATTTGTGGTTTGTTTTGCGAAGGTGAAGGAAATGAGTTAGTTTCAAACATTTCTAGATTAGATGGTGATGAAATCATATCTCCGAGAGGATTTGTGGATGACGATATGTTTAAGGTATCAGACATATTTTCATGGAACTGTCTTGTTTTTTGTAATTGTTGCAAAGATTCTCTGTGTTCCATAGTTACTTGTGTAATCATGTCATTAACTAAAGAAACCAGTAACTCATACTGTTTTGGACTAAAACTTTGCTCTACACAGAGTGGTAACAAGAACGGCAATACTTTAGTAGCTAAAATTTCTTTACTTATACCTAATTTGCTATTAGTTAAAATTAGTTTAAAGAGACCTAGAAATAAAATAAAAATGAGTTAATGATAATAAAAATAAAAATTTTATTATGAAGTTAGGAGAGTTACAAATCATACCTATCATGGCCATTAAAATTGCTGGTTCACCAGCACAAGGTATTTGCTGTAGGAACGGTAGAATTTCTTCTCGCACAACCCAGGGATCAAGATTTTCCAAGATTTTAGAGAGACACAGTAAGCAGTTGACTCGTACACCTAAACTATAATTTCCATTTCTACCAGCCAAACAGATTTTCTTCATCCTAGGAATAACAGAATTTTTCATAGATGAACCATCAACAATAGTTACAATGGATGGTAATGCCACAAAACAATGTTCCTGAAGTTGTTCCAATTTTGAATCCAAAGCTCGAGTCATCATTGGCACTATGTAGTTTTTAACTATATCTGGAGAACACCACTTTAGTAATAAATCTATTTTTTGTAAAAGTAACAAACTAATCTGCAAGTACAAATTGTAATATTTAGCAATTATAGTAGTAATATTTAATAAATTATGCCAATAATACAATTACCTGTGGTGGCTCCTCAATAACTAATATTTGCTTTAGCATAGGAAGAATACATTCAGTAAATTCTTCAGTCGTGCATTCCTCCATAACTTGAAGAATACTTGGAAGAAGAAATGGAATCATAGGTGCATTAACAAATTCTTTTTGAAGAGCAGGGAGGACCTTCTGCAACACAGCTCTACGTGGGAATTGTTTTAAAATTTGAGGTAATCCTTTGTAAAACTGTGATTTTTGCAGATTGTCCCATTGAAATAATTTATCTAAGTAAATTAATGTTTTTACACTAATGTCATTAAAATATTCAATCTAAAAGAAGTAAAAGTACATTAATATTTATATTTCATATTAAAAAGTAATCTAGATAGTTTATATTTAAATGAGCACCTTGACCAATTGATATGCATCAGGCCTTAATTCAGGATCACCATGTAGCATAAGCTTAACTGTATCTTTAAGTGACTCTGGCAAATCAAAACTTCTAGCTGATTGAATCAAACTTTTTAATTCTTCTAAATAACGTTTATAGTTCGATAGGTCTTTCCGAGACTGCCATAAAGGGTTATTGGGTGCATGAAGATAACAAATTAATATACCAAGAGAAAATATATCAGTTGGTGGACCTATTGTAGTTGCTTTAACACATTCTGGAGCTTGGTAATGTATAGATGTTCTGATTCCACTTGGAATTGAATTGTGATCTATACATGTCCAGCTTGGCTAAAAAATATAATTTTTGTAATTATAATTTCTATATATAACTGATGCTTATATTAAGTAATGTAATAGTACCTTATCATCTGGAGTCGACTGATTAGTTGCACAAAAATCAAAACCAAAAATCTTCCAATCACCATGATCATTAACTACAATAGATTCTGGACAAAGATTTCTATGTAACATTTTTACATCATTATGTAAAAAAGCTAAACTTTCACCTAATTGATACAGTCCAAATTTCATTTCAAGATCCAATATCTTGTAATCTCTCAATGTAGTTTGAGCAGATTGTGGTAAATTATCTACAGCTCCTAAAATATTTGCTAAACTTGCAAATACTGGTTCAGTAGCAAAAGCCAAACTATCTCTGGACTCTTCTAATGGATGTTGGACTGTCAGTATCTGCGGATGCCTAAGTTTAGTCAGTTGTACAACACCTTTTTTCAATGTTTCCAAGACACTCTCTCTGAGAGATTTATCAGGCCACAGATCCAGCAGTCGCTTTTCAAAAACAAATATCGCAGCTTTTTGCTTTGTGGATTTCTTGAAGCCACTGTAAACCTTCCATAATAATCCAGGTCCTGCAGTGCATATATGAGCAGTGGCCTCGAATTCTCTAGTTACAGGATTTCCTGGCAGAACACTGGACAGCTGAGAAAGACTATGAGCTGTACTACTGACAGTGTTGCTCAGTGTGTTGCTTACTGTATTTCGTAATTTATTAAGTACTTCCATGGTTGTATTAGTTTTACTTCCACTTTATATATCTAAAACAAAGTAAAATTCAGTTCCAAACTAAGTAAACAAATATTGTGTATATGCTTTTCTGCTAAAATTATAGGTTAAGTCGAAACAAATACTTTGAATTAAAACTTATACATTGGAATAAAAACACATAATCAGTAACTCCTTGATTATATCTAATACAAGTGCATCTATTTTGCCTGCTAAAAGTCACAAGACCAGAAAAACTTAAACCGAGATGCCAAAAAAACTAGTTTGACTCTCACATTCAAAAACAAAGCTCGCTCTTGCTCACTCACCAAAATATGTTTATCTCTATGTAAATGGCGCGCTAATCTTCTGCACTACTTTTCGACGGTTGATGGGCGTAATCTCGCATTATAGCGAAAAAACAAAGGGTGCGCGCACAGGATCCGAAAAAGTGACACCTATCCTCATATTCCACATAGGATAGATACTTACACTTTACACATCACGCGCGCGCGCATCACACACAAGAAACCACCTTGCGCACCTTATACGAAATATAATATAGATGTGATATAGATGTATATGTACTTACGACCGGAAGGGTTTGTCCGTTTGCCTGTCGTTGAAGAATGAATTACTGTGCGCGACGCGTATTATACGTATATACCTACGTACATCGGCCTTTCATATTTTTGTTTATTTTTTACGTCATCGAATGCGCGGATCGTTATAATTAGTGGACAAGTGAAGTACGCATGCAAAGCAAATGTCAAAATGCACTTTCTCCGAGTCGTACACATGAGAACTTAATGTTTTTTAAAGCTAATTATTTTTATTTTTAATTTGCATGTTATTAAGTCTTAAAATATGTTTTTTTTAATATATAGGTAACAATATTTTTTTCATTAAAAATAATTAAATATAAATATTTCTTCAAAAACACGTTTATCATTACAAGAAGTTTCAATTCCCTTATAGAGTTTTGTGTTTTTGAAATTATGTCATATTTATTACATCTAAGCAAACATTGGAATTTTGCATCTGAATTTCGGAAACATAAAGCTTCATGTATTTTTAAATAATAGATGTCGCACGTTATGGCGCACATGACTAATACGATCGATTTTAAATATTTGTTTGTAAATAGAAGTATATTAATCGGTTGTATCAGTCATAGTAGCTGATAGTTGTCTAGGGATTCAATTGATTATTGAACATTTTTAAAAGCTTAAAATTTGCCAGTACTTGTCCAAGATATTATACTTTTTTACTACATAAATATATTATAGAATTAACATTGTTAATATAGTGAAAACGACTTGTTTTCACTAATTTGACAATTGTATTGTGTATCGAAAAAAAAATGAATGATACGTAAGTTTTTAATCAGTGATTTTCAATAATTCATATTATTATTACTATAATTACAATAAGAAAGTTAAAATTATTATATTTAAATTAGTAACCCGCGTGAAAATATTATATGAGATCTCATATAGATCTCATATGAGATCGGTATACGAATTTCAAACATATGAGATCTACGTGAGATGTCACATGAGATCTCATGTACAGTTTTAATTAATTAATAAATAATTTATTTTTAATGTAAAAGTATAAATAAATAGTATATTTTAATTGATCTGGAA
>JAYJLV010000056.1:12159702-12180568 GCA_036873485.1 Torymus texanus
GCATTTTTAAGAAAATATGAAAATAGCCTCTTTTTGAAACTCTTTCCATTTGTTTCAGAAATATGGAATTCGAATTTTCAGTTTTCGACCCCAGTTGTTTCCACTTTTCTGGAGAGATGCACAAGTATAAAGAATGATTCCGATTGGCATCTCAAGTGCTATCGATAGCTCCGTAGTTCAGTGACATGTAAGATGCTATTGGGAAAATAGGTAAAAGTTTTTATATTCTAAGCTTGATCTTTTGCGTCATAAATGCGCCAAATCTCCTGCGCAATAATTCATATGAGTTTTTATGTTCTTTCAATTATCGAAAGTATCGCGCAAAGATTTTTCTAAAAATTTATAGTAAAAAAATACCTATACAGATTTAGCAATTATTAATTTAAAATGTTACTGGTAAATGATTTTTTTAGAAAAAATGATCATTCACATATTTATATGTTTATATTTTTAACTTATTGAAGAAAACAATTTTACGTAGTAAGCTTAAAACTAATATTTTCTTTAGCTCGGATTATAATATATCCTAGATTTGAATAAAAATTTGCAATTCAACAAGAAACAATAACATGGATTTTCTCAAATCGCATATAAGATATACGATCGGCAACTTTTTCCAATTAAAAATATCTAAAAAAATTCTCCAATTAACAATCCAGGAAAATCAGCTTAACGATAACTTATAGAAAAGTTATATATATCAACCGCGGCCGCAGGCGACAATAAAATTACACAGGACAAAAGTCAACGTCGCCACGTGCTTATATAGCGGCGGACAACCGCGACTCACCGTTTCTCGTGCGCGTGCGCACGTCCACGGGGCGACGGACGACAGCGGCGGCGCTATTGATTTACCAGCAAGCAGTAGCAGCAGCAGCGGCAGTGGTGGTAGCTTCAGCCGAGGCCGCGACGGCGGCAGCGGCAGTTGTGTCATGGAGGACCTCCTGCTGCAAATAGCCAAGGAGGCACAGAATGCCAAGCTGCAAAGCCTCAGGAAGGCTGCCCAGGATGCCTGCGGTAAGTTGCATAATTGTACATTGCGTTTAGCGAAAGTATATGTATGCGCGTGTGATATAGAGTAGGAGCTTTTACGCAAGCTTTTGCGCAAGCTGTTTGTTGTAGGGGCGCAGCGCGCGCGTGTGCGATGCGATGTTGACGTCCGGGTGGCTGCTGTGACGTTGGTGGTTAGATATATGGGGATAATATTGTTTCTTTGTAGGAGTAGGGAGAAGGATATAAGATTCTTGATTGCTGAGAGTTTGGGTTAAGGGTTTCATAAGCTTCGACGGATGTCCATACGTTATCTTATAATTGAGTATTGTTTTGTTGCTGGCGAGGGAGAGGAATTAATTTTGTTTATTTTATTCTTTAACCATATATTTTTGTTATAGAAAACTTGGATTAGTTTATAAAAACACTGATAATTTAAAACTAAACAAGTGTTTTACAATGTGTCGACAATTTTATCATATCGTTTTGCTTGAGTTATCGACTATTACATATTATTTTCCACTCGATTTTCCGTTAAAAATTATTAAGAAAATCATCCCATTCATCATTACAACCCATTTGCCAAATCACACTTTCGACGGCTCAAAATCCTAGCTCACAAAAACAGCCTGATACCCCGCGACTATTCGGCGACAGCCGGAACTATATATCATCTATCTCCGTCCGCGATAACATATGGACTCTGCGACGAATTTGTTTGCGTTGCTATAGAGAAGAAGCATCACTTGCTTTACACTTTATGTGTTAGCCTATATTTCGATGCAGTGCACGCGCGCTTGTTTTCGCGCCTGATATCGATCGGCCGATTGTTATTATATGGCAAGAGAAGAAAAAAAAGAAGGAAAGAGAAAGAGCGGCAAGATGAACGTGTCGAGTGACGCGTGTGGTCAGACGGAAGCGACGCTTGATTACGTGGCTCGTGGCTTTCCGGTGGTACGAGGGACCTTTTTTTTCTCTCGTGTGTATATGTACAGTGCAAAGAGCGTTTAGAGCTGGTTTAGATTGTGGTTAAACGGGGAGTGTACGCAGGGTTGGGATGGAATTTGCTTGAGGTTGTTTAATACGGTTAGTTATGGTAAGGGGATGTCGAAGGATTTGAGGAACAGTGGAAGAGTTGTATTTGGAATAATCAAAAATTGAAAACAATATTAATGTAAAGTACTGAAATGTCGGCAATTACCTAATTCTATATATATATATATATATATAGGCTCCGATATCCCCTTAAAGTAGATGGACAATGTGATTCGAGGCTGTAAGCTTTAAGAATTAAAATGCAAATTATTTTCTTTATTTTTAATATTCATTTGGCAAGTTCAAAATTACTTATCAACGTTGAGGGAACGTAAAGTTCTACTTTTCATATTTAATTATAGGATTTGTAAACGTTTCTTTGATAAAAAACCTTTATTCCGTTCTTCGTGGATATAAAAACTACACTCAGAAAATTCTTTCCAACGGTTCTATTGATATCTTTTATACAATTTTCACGTTCAAAAGCCAACATAAATACGATTTCTCTTTTACTAACATCACGTTTTTATTTAATTATTTAATTATTGTAAATGTATGTATGAAAAAATCACTTTGTCTTACCATTCGTATAAAAACTATTGTCTACATTTTTTATGCTGTTTTATTAATATATACGTCGGTACTCACATTTCCTTAATACTTCTGTCGTATATCTATAAATGTTGTTTAGAAGTTTAATAGTATGATAGATATAACTTTGTTTATTTATTATTGTTTATTGTCTAAAGAATCTATGTTGAAAATGGTTTTGGCGACAATAGTTTCTATAATTCTAATTTGTTATTTAGTATGTCATAAACGAAACAATCAGTTTAACAGAAGATTGCAATGATATTAATATTTTTATAAAATTATTTTATATAAACTGAAAATGTTTGTTAAAAATAGAAAAATTGTTAGTTATTTGAGTATTTAAAAATATCACCCCTTTCATTGCATACCTTGGATGCGAGGTGCACAAAATACGCTGGGGAGATAAAAATATTTGTTTCCTTCTTTTTTTAAGAAAAATATAGGTCACCGATTGAAACGTGAGGTGAATTTTTTATCTCGTATATATATATACTTCCGTTTAATGCAGTGAAAAGAGACGGAAAGAGAATCTGAAAAGGCTTTATTCATGTCGTATCTTTGATTACATCAGCGGAACATACGTATATTGAACATGAATTTATTTAAATGTGTTTAATTTAGCGGAGGCTAGAAGAGGATTTTTCCGTGAAATTTATTTTTAATGTGATTGGATGTTCTAATGTTTCAATGGATGAACTAGTTTCACACCACTTATAGAACAATATATGAGAATTATAAAAATATACCTTGAAAATTCTGATAAAATAAGAAAAAAAGTTTGCTAATCGTGAAATATTTACCAGTTCTTAACATTTTAATAAGAAAATAGCTTAAATAACTAAATTATTTTTTTTTTTTTTAGAAGCAAAAGATATTTGATGGGATATTTTTCCGTATGTTGTTCTAGTGGAAAAACTTAAACTACTTTGTTTCACTTAAAAGTTTACAAATGACAAGCTGTTTATGAGTTAAAACTATAACAAGATAATCTGACACAGAAATTTATTACCCTCCATATTATGATTGATGAAGCATGTTTTGAATCAGGATCGGGTTTTTCTTTTACAAGAAAAGACTTGTGCTTTTGTTTGTAATAATATTGATGCGACATTTCGTTGCTTTGGTATACCGACCTCTTCGGGTTTACAGGTAAACAATAGTTAATGAGTCCAATTTTTTAGCGATACAAGTTCATTTGAGCAACAGTCAGATATTTGTAATTATTATAATAATAAGAATTTACTTAAAAAATACAAAAGTTTTCTTTTTCGTGATCCTCAAAAAATGTTTTCTAGTTCTGGGAAAAGTATAACAGAACGTCCATATTAATTATTACAATAATTTGTTATTATTATTCTAACGAAAAATTCCGTCGATTGATATCGTTAACATGGTGTAGAAAAAAAAATTAAGACTTATTTTAGTTGGGTTTAGCACTCAAGATATGCCCATGTGTCATATACGGACAATACTGGACACGATTAGACTGGTAAAAATTGTTAACATAATATATACTCATGCAACTTTGTATATTTCGTACTTAAATTATCGGCTACGAAATATGTAAAATAAAATGATTTTCAACAGACACGAGAAAGGCGTGGTGACCAACTCTCGACGCTGGCCATGAATGTGCAACTCTCCCCTTTATGTTGCTCTAGAAACTTGCATCTTTATGTATATATATATTTAAAAGCTTTTTCTAAAATGGTTCTAACTTTGTAAAATAATGTTTTCTTTACAATTATAATCATGAATATAAAAGCTAATTGTATTTATAATATAAAGATTTCATATAAATATAGTTAAAATATATAAGTTGGTATTTTTCTTAAAAATGATTAAATACAACGTATTGTTATGCTGTAAACCGAAGACATTTCACTTACTGGAAAGTTTATAGAAAGGTACGAGAAAACAAACGATGCACTTAACATTTTATGGGCTGCCCATCTTAGAACGACGTAAATATTTTTATACTTTTCTGGAGTCTTATTCTATTGATATTCTATAGGTTGATCTATGTTGCAAAATAAGACTTTAGTATTCATTAAATTCGAATGAAGTTTATACATGTATACCCATAAATATATGGGATTGAGTTTTACAGTTTTGAATTGGCTATAACGAAACATTTTTTTTTTTTCATAGTATAACCATTTAGTTATTTATGAGGAGTTATTTTTGTGGTAGTGATGAATATCGAAATAAAGCGAGTATCATATAATTTGAATTTTTGTAATATATTAGGTTCAATTTAACTAATTGTGTGTGAATAAGATACAAATTTTAGAAAACTTTCACTTATCAAAACAAAGCGCAATAAAACGAATAATTATTATAACGATGGTTTATTTGAGGCGTTTAAAACGTGAGTGACTAATGCCTACAAAAATATTGCATAGGAGACGGTATAGATTTAACATAATAGCTACAAATATAAATGAGCAGTTACAAGCTATCGCATATGAAGAAATCTAAACAAAAATTACACTTATTGTGGCCTCAAAATTAGTCATATTTTTTTTGAAGGCATACCTTTCGGACGTTTTTTTTCACATAGTAAATGGAAAAATTGCGTTCAATTAAAAAAGTCTTTATCACACATTTTTTTAGAGGTTGAAAGTTTTTAAAGAAATGGCAATAAGTTTTGAAAAAGAATATAAAACTAGAAAATGATCTTTCATTTACTTTTTTGGAAATTAAAAAATGTTAATTCTGCAAAATGTAAAATATTGATTTCGGCTCGGGTACCAATTTACACGTGCTTTGGCTTGGTCAACTCTTTACCTCCCTAGTTGCGTAATATACTACAGTGATCAATTTACCGAAATGGCATAAAAAAAATAAAGATTCCACGTATGTAGATATTGTTGCAATACAAGTGCCGGATCGTTTTATTAAATTCCGCAACGCGATTTATATCCTGGTAAATAAGTTGAAGCGTATAAAAGCTCAAACAACCTATGACATGGCAGTAATTTGAAGACTACCTGCTTGAAAAGTAAAATAAAAATTTACAATTCTGCCAAAAATTTCGAACACATAATTCGTATCCTTACATTCCAAAATAATTGTTGTTATCTACAATTACAGTGAAGGTGATGTGCAATACCGACATAATTTTAGAATATCCATATCTTTTGCAAACACTAAGAGAATTACTCAAACAAATTTTT
Organism: Torymus texanus; assembly: GCA_036873485.1. Taxonomy (NCBI): domain Eukaryota; kingdom Metazoa; phylum Arthropoda; class Insecta; order Hymenoptera; family Torymidae; genus Torymus; species Torymus texanus. Next base: position 12,165,501 of record JAYJLV010000056.1, read on the forward strand.
GAGTGCCTGACAGATATATATTTTTCAAAAACCTACTCAGAACTCATTTATTTAAATAAAAAGTACAATGTCGGTAAGTAGGAATCTGTATTTTCGAATTTTGATCTAGTTTTAAAATGGGAATAGAATCTCACAAAAAAAATTCTGACTATAGTATTTACATATATGGAGGGCCTGACAGAATCATTTTTCCAAATAAACATTTGAATGTTAATTTATTGAATAATGAAATTGGGTAGATTTTCGGTATCACATGGCCTTAAAAAGATTTCAACATAAAGTATGAATTGAGAATTTAAAATGATCTATAAAAGACCAGTGAAATTGTACTAAATTCGTTGAACTCATCCTTACACATTCATCACATCAATAAAAGCCACCCCTAGCTCTTTTTTAAATATATGTAGTATACCGTTATCATCCGCCGTGCGCGTGGCTCAGATGAGTCGATCTCATTATACATATAACATACCACACGTGAGCACAGCTGCGCAATTCACACAATCATAACGTTCGCGTCATAATGCCTTATTGCTCCTCGTTGCAGACTTCCTGGACAAGCAGCAGGGCCTGCTGCGCGATCCGCCTCACGAGCTGCGAGCCAAGTGCCTGCGAGCTATCCAACTCGCCCTCGAGACCAAACGGAGCAAGTTCGTTGCCTTCGGACTCTCGGGTTTGCACGTGAGTATTTATATATATATAGGAGCCAACCCTTTGGGCACGTGCGCGTTTAAAACAGGAAAGCAGCTCTTTTTCATTACGTGAAAATTCAATTGGAAGATAATGATGATGCTGAAGTGGTAAGGGCTGCGAGTTTGCGGTGAGATCAGGATGTTCGTGTTTGGCGAGCGTTTTTGGCTCGAATGAAATAAAGGTGTTCGATGTGCAGTTTTATCGAGCTCGTATTTACCCTTATAGTATGGTTCCTCGGTCAGAACAATAATTACGTTTGTAAATATCACTGGAAACTGTAATTTTGAGTTTTTGATAATTGTTTGAAGTTAATCTTTATATGTGAGGAAAGTTCGTTACGATGCGAAGAGAATTTATCAATAAAGAAACAAACTCCGAGGGTTTAGGTCAATTTTTTACGTTAAGATTTCGTCATTTTATTTATTTTATTCATAAGTATGAATATAATTACTTTACGTAAAAGGTTGGGAAAAGCAGTTTTTTTCTATTCACGTATAAACTTATCGAACAATTTTATATAATAATATATATAGTTAAAATACAATTTTGAATCGTCAATTATTACCTAACTTGGCGACGCATATATATTATATATATTATATTTTCAAAACTTCAAGCCACCAAAATCACTGAAAAACTCTACATATACCATCATTTGAGACTATTATAACGTTCATTCTACCTCGACAACGAAAAAATTCTTTTCTCACCGAAAAGTCACGACAGGGCAAGAATACTTTCACAGAGTCTACTTAGCGCGCACATGCTTCGGTCAGAGGATGATGCGCGATATAAGAATAAAATATATCATACACAATCTGTGATGTAACGCATGTATAATAATATATGCGGTATACATTCGCACGGTTGATGAGGGCGTTGTTGTGCTACAGAAAATGCTGCGGGACGACAGATTTCAGTCGCCGTACGAGCCGGAAGACGATTCTCTGTGGCTTCCGGCTCAGATGCTGCACGCCATGGGCTCGATCCTCTCCCAGTCCGACGATACCCAGACGGATATGCTCAAAGTGAGTATATATATAGGAGATCGTTAACCCTCCCGTTTTCGGATGTGTGCGGGGTGCGTTTCTCGAATATTGTTTGCTTTGCTCTTTTCGAAACGTATGTAAGTTTGTCATGAAATAATAAATGTTGAAATGAAAAATCTGATGGATCAACTACACGCTACTATATCTCATTAGTTCCAACTATTATACGTTAATTCAGCAGCGTCGGCAATTCGACATATTTTTCTTCTTAGGAAATCATTGAATGATATATAATTTTATTCTCTTAATATTTATTTTTATTAGTTTATTAGTTAATTTTATTTTTTATTAGTTATTATATGAAAATAACGTCTAAACGCATCGTTCAAATATATAGTTTTTTGAGTTACTAGATATATTTATTTTACGTCTTGGAATATTCTTAAAACTAAGATTTATTTTTGATTCTGTCATATTATCTTCCAATGATTTATTTTTAATGTTTGATTCCATTCAAACCCATTTATAAATTGCCTGTTAAATTCTCCATTTAATTGGATTTCAAGTGCTCTAAAACTCCGTATTATACGAATAAGTAAGCGATTGACTGTATAAAAGAAAATTAATTACTCCTTAACTCTTTTGTATTCTTAGCTACAAGGTTTCTCATTACATTAAAGCAAAACAACCCTTCCGGGAACCTAAAAATAGATCTCTTCATCCTTTGATGCTCGAAGCGTATGATCCCATTAGCTATTAAAAAAAAATTGTTGACATCAACTTTGTCGAAAAGGTGCTGCTCCAAGTGGCGTGCTGTCCGTATTGGACGATGAACGGACGACTGATTATCGCTATTCTGACCACCTGCTGTGAGGCCTTCGAACATGGGAATCAGGCGGTAAGAACAGCGGCTCAGGCAGCGACTAGTCAGACTCTACGATCATTCTGTCTATTTTTAGGTAAGTCTACTATAAATTAGTTAATGTCATTAAAAAGTGTCGTTTGGATTCCCATAAGGGAATTTTTTTGGAACGACTCAATTTAGATAATCGAATATTTTTCTGAAGAGGACAAACCGTGGTTGAAGCCAAAGAATAAAATATCATATATTACTATATTTTGTATGTAAAGGTTAATAAGATTTCCAACCAACGGAAAGGCTATTTAGTGTAGAAAGTACGGACAATTATATTATTATAATAAAAATTTGTACATTAAACCTAAAGCAAAAATTTTTTATTAGTAAAATAATTTTTAAATTTAAATACTACACTTAGAAATGTTATTAAGCATTAATATATTCCATTTGATGTTTGCTTTAAAAAATCATGTTGATATTATAGTACATCCACTTGAGTTGGTATTTATAGTTCAGTACTGTATAATACCAAAAATGTTTAAAAACAATTAATTTAAAAATGAGTAAAAAATACTTCAATGATAAACTAATTTTTAAAATGTTATAATAATAATAAAAATCCAAACAGAGCGGTGTTTGGCTCAGGTAGCAAGGTACTTGCTTCACGTTCGATTCTCCGCTAGCGCAAATTTTTCGAAGTCATTTTCTCAAAAATTTTTCCGGATTTTTTCGGTGGTGGAGGGCGAACCTGAAGCCCGGGGTTGGTTGACGAAGCTCCCGTATGCACCTAATCTGTGGGTCAGATTGACTAAGTACAATGATTGCGCTGGGCGCATGAGTACCGAAAAGCCGATTCCACTGCGGGTTTCGCTCGAGAGATTCGCCCAACTCATAAGGTAGAGGTCTAGCGGTGGTTCAATCGGTAAGATTCGGATTAATTACTCGTTAAGCCGGGTCTGAGTCCCAGATCTTCACCGATTGATAACAAGCACCATACTGTTTCACACATGTGCTTTGTTTACCAACACACCACAGACCTCCATCGTCGATTAGCATCGTAAGGGGGCAGAAACAGGGCGACGTTGAATAACATACAAAAAAAAAAACATCCAAACAATTTGAAATGCTTGAAAATGTAACGTTAAAATCATTGAATATTCCGTAGCATTATCATACAATCTTTATTATTCCAATTTCTTATTATAGACGAAGAGTGCCAAGAGATGGACGAGAATGCGCGGCGTAACAAGAACATACGCGAGCGCGGCGTTTCCTGCTTCAACGAAGCTTTACCGATACTCCAATACATCTGTTGTAAACTCGACGAGGCGCAAAAGTAGGTTTTATTCAGCTTTTCAATTTTTCACTTCATTTCGAGTTCTAAAGCTATTGAGCGAAAAGTTTGAATTGAACACTGATAGGAACTATCTGTAATGGTTTTTTTAAAGGTATTTTTTTTTTAAATACACAAATATAGAATTGAATTTCTTAGAGGTATTTTAAATGGAATTTGTCAACCAAGATTTAAAAAAATGTACAAATAAATTCAAGATTAGATTTAAACTTGAAATCTACAAAAAATCCACAAACCACATCTCGATTCCATGTATTTTTTATAATCGTGTTTACTCTCTTTAATACACCTCACGATTTCAATAGAACGTCATTCATTGTACTCCTACATCCCACCTCATCTTTTTTCCCAGCTCTCGTAACGGCAGCACAGTGGTATTTCTGCTCGAGTGTCTACACACGCTGATCTCGTCGCTACCTCAGAAGATCCACACGAACGCCCATTTTACAACCTTCCTCTGGCAGAAATTCTGTCCTGCGTTGATCGCCTTCCTTGGCACACCACGTGTCGACAAGAGCTTCATGTCGCGCGAAGGTAGAGACGCTGAGCTTGGTCGTGGCTCTGGTTACCTTGCCAGCTCGCTCGGCTTCGACAGTCATCAGGCGAAGACGGTTTATAGGTATTTATATGAATCATTGTGTTATTATTCACTCAGGAGTTATTTTAATTGACTTCGTTATTAATTAAATTGAGTTAATATAGCGTAAGGTTTATGGAACTATTATTGATGTTTTATTAATATTTCGTAGTGGTTATTTTTACTTCCTTAATTTACGTATGAAAGCTTCGTGGCAAAAGTGGATTGGATTGAGTTTTGTGTTATTTATATGGAAGTCAACCCACTTTTGATCTAATATAAGTCTTTCACACTGTATTTAGTGAAAAATAATATTTTTTTATTATTATTTTGTATCCATGTCTATTAAAATAAATGACTAAAAAATTATTATGGGGCAAATAGAAAAAGTTTTTATTTGAACTTCCAATGAAAATATTCGTTTTAATATTCGTTACAATCTTTTTTTAAAAGATTCAATGATTACAAATAAACTCATGAAAACGAAGTTAAACACATTTTTATAACCATCTATCCCCAAAAATTATTTAATAACGATAAATTAATGATTGTAATTCCCCTTAAAGCATCGGAACTGAATTGGTGAGGTTGGTGGGATGTGTCGGTCCTTTACGTCCCGTTTTAGAATCAGTCTTCCATCGGATGTTGCTCTATCCTCCGCCGCAGCAACGCTTGGAGTCTCTCAAAGCTCTGAAAGAACTTTTGCGAAGCCCCAGCCGAATAGTTGATTTTGCCGGTCCGCTTCTGGTTGATGAGGAGAAGTCTAGTCAGCTTCAAAGTGATATGGCGTTGATGAGACTGTAAGTATATCTTAACTAACGACTAATCTGAACTTAAAAAAAAGTACAAGCATCGTTATTACCAAAATCATCTTGCTTAAGTTATTTTGTAAATTAACTTATAAATGAAAAATAATATTTCATTTATCCAACTTAAATGCACCGTTTATTGTCAAAAGAATATTAAATACAAAAATAAACATTTCTGTCCTCCCTAACAACAAAGAATTCATTCTCATTTCTTTATCCGAACCCATTCATCCGCACCTAATCAAGAAATTCTCATCACGTAGAAAATAATTCTTACAATTAGTAACCTTCCAAAAGCTTCTCACCCATTATCCCTTATTAATCTTCATTACCAAACTGTGCGCTTCTCACCTCATATGTCGTCACAGGGCGATGGATTCGATCGAGGAGTCGGCAAACTCAGGCGGCTTGGCGGTGCTACAGGCGAGCGTCGCCTGCGTTGTTTCAATGCTTTCGGCCTTGCAGGAGCTCTGTGAGGGTAAGGCTATCAGTCACAAGTACACTTGCACGATCAATGGCCTGTACGATGATCTCGAGGCCTGTGACTATCGTGGTCCACTCACGTACCAGAGCATGGCCCGGCTGCCCAAGACTTACAGGTAGAGAATTGAATGGATATGTCGTGCGTGTAATTGTATATGATGAAAAAAAATATGGAATGTCACAACGTTTGAGAATAGAGGGTTATATAGAATCTAAGTTTTCGTGATTGTCATATCCCTGTTAGAAAACAGTCTATTATAAATGGGTAGAAATATAAAAACTGGCCATGAAAAATGGATAATTAGTATTAGACACAAATGTAACGTTTTTTTCAATCAATTTTTTCCATTTTATAGAATGGCTTTCAATCATTTCATTAAAATTTCAAAAGAAATTGAATCATATATTGGACAACATAAACTTTTAACTGATAGTTTACCGGGATATAAAGGAAATTTAGTTTTAATTTAGTGCGTATATTTTATTTACGTATGAGTTAGTTATTTTAAATAGCATTAAAATGCCAAATTAACAAGTGACACGAACTGAAGACCATTTTTGCGGACAATTATTTCAAAAAATATGTTTAAAAAGTATTGCATTGCCATCAGAAAACTGGAGACCATTCTTTTTGCCATTTTATTTCAAATAGGCCACTTAATACTCAAAAAATTATTTCAATTTCTACCAGGTATTATATAACATTAAAACACCAAGTAATAATCATTAATCGAGAAGGCTATTATTTTAAAAAGATAAAATAATTAGATAATCTAGATTGACAATTAAATTATTTTGTCTGCCTTTATGATCATTTATGAAGCGTTTACTTTCTTAACTTTAATAAAGTTGATAATGTTACTAATTCCTTTTAAATTCTTCAAAAGAACACGAGATGGCACTTAATTCTTTGAAAGTGGTTGAAACTCGTTAGAATCAAACCAATTAGTTTTGAAATTTCGAATGTTACAAAAATAATTAATTATTAATCGTACCGATTTTATGCTTTGTCCAGACTTTTTTTTTACAAAACGCTAGACAGTCAGACAATAAAACTTTGTATATCACTTACTAATTTTTGTAATACCACCGTGCTTTACCAATGCGAAATTATCATCAAAATCGAAATTCTCACCACTCGTAGAGAACAACTCGAACTGATGAAGAAAAGCAACCCCTCAGACTCAGACTCCTCAGGTCATGGACCGTCTGAAGACGGTGACTCGACGGATACGGAGGGTCCGCCCAACGAATCAGGCGCCGAGGATGCCGCACGTGAGGACGAGGCCGTCGAAGGTCCGACCAGTTGCCCGGAGGATAATGATTACGCTCTGGAAAACGAACGCGAACGTTTGCGCCTGGAGAAACTGCCCAAGTGTCTGCACGTGGGCCGGCAGTTCGCTGAAGAGTGCAACGTCGACGTCGAGCGGCACAACGCGCGCAAGTTTGTCAAGACACTCAGGCAGCATCTCGTGCCCACGGTGCTAGGACTGAGGAGTAATATTGAGGTGGACGAGGCACTGCAGTACTTTGCCTCGGATTACTGTCAAGGTGAGGTTTGGTTTGACCCACGACATTAATTTAAATCGATTTTAATTGGTATTCGGAGAATGGTTATCGTAGTCTGATTAGATTTCTTCCTCAATCGAACAAGTATATCTAAAGGGAAAAGTTTATAAAGTAATTGTAAAAATTTAAATCGTTTTTCGTTTAGATTACTTAAGTGAAGTATAAAAGCATTTAAATAGTTAATTCAAATTTTTAAAGATTTATTTGTCAAATTATTATATTTGAGTAAAATGAAAAAGAGTATTCATTGTTCAACAAAGCAATAAAGTAGCAGATTATTCTCACGGGCAGATTTTCGGCTGGGACAAAGAAAGAACAGTAATCAGCCGAGGGAATACCCGTCTTTGCTCTTGTGTTACGTTTATTGCCACAACTCTGTTTACTTTGTTGACTTAGAAAGTGAAACAAAAAGAATCGGAAAATTACTGTTTGTGGCAATAAAATGTTAGAGGGGATGAAATTCTACATTTTTCCCGCTTTTCAGGTCAATAAAGTCTCCATTACAGCAGACTCAAGAATAAAATGTTTCAAACTAATCAATCATCAAATTTATTATTTAGTAATTAAATAAATCAATTTGTAAAACAAGCTCACTATTATATATTCAACATACTTATTAAAAATATAATTACTTATTTTCAGGAGTTTATGCGGCACAACAAAGGCTTCAAGATCAAAAAGACACTAGTATCGATACATGCGGTCTAGTTACGATAATGAATGCAGATGGAATATATTTAGCTACCTACGCAGCTTTGTTATTGAATTTAAAATTGATCCGAATGAATTACTATGAAGATGATAGTCGCCAGGTGCCAATGACTGAAGTACGTATTATATTATATAGGGTTCTAATATAATAATTTTCGTATTCCGCAATAAAAAAACATATCCACGCTCAACCATTTTCCGTACTTATCGTACAGGAGCAGTTCGTTGAGGAAGTGCATGGCTCAGGCGTACTGGTCTACCTTTCGGCCACGTGGCTCTCGGAGCTCTATCAGCAGATTCTCGCTTGCAATCTCCTGGAGAAGAGCGGCTACAACCCCAGTTCCACAGACAATAGTGCCCTTGTCAATGTCCTCATTGATGTGGACGGCATCGCGGGTAGCCATCCGGGCGGTCAGCTTCTCTCAGATTACCTGCGCTTGGAGAAAGCTCAGCTGTCACGTAGCGAACCGACCTCAGAGGCCGAAGCCGGCGCTAAATTATCGCGGCGAGTGCTCACCTGCTGCTGGGACAGCATGATCGGAGTCCTGTCGACTGGGCTGAATCCATGCAAGGACGAGACGGGCAAGGGAATATTGGGTAAGGACGACGGTAGGCGGGGAATCAAGGATACCATCGTCATGGCGCTCGAAGGACTGCACAAGGCTGCGACACTTAGCAATGTTTTGGGTGAGTGAGGAACAGTAGATGCTCAGATTTTTTGCGATTTCTGCTTTTCGTAGAAAACTATTTTTCCTATTTCTATTAATTGATGTAGTAAAAGTGTCCTAAATAAAGTTAACGATAAAATTTCTACACCTAATAGGTCTGCAAACTCGCTGCGGCGCGATTTTCGCACTACTGGCGAAAGCCGCGTGTTCCGAGCAATCGATATCGAAGCTCAGGCGTACGAAGGATGTACTACGACTGAAGCTGCAGAATAAGGCGACGAATCTGCACACGTCTCACGCGCTGAGCATGGAGGTGCTGTTGGTGAGGGGCTTGGAGCTCGGTAGTCATGGAAGCGATTGCTGGCCTCACGTTTTTACGTAAGACAATACTTTACGATCGTTAAATAATGGAAAACATTTTTTCTTTTTTGATATGATATCAATATGTGACAATGGGAATCGATCTGTTTTAGGTGCTGTCTTTACGTGAGTAAGCTTGAACACGATTTCTTCAGGAAAAACCGGAATATAGCGCTCCCAAAGGCACCGAAAAAAGAAAAGAAAGAAGCGAAAAATACGACCGATGATTCCAAAACAACTCAGGATAGGCTTCGTCTTAGCTTTAACATCGTTGACGATGAAGACGATACTTGGTAATCATTTGCAAACATTATAAGATTTTTAGCTTCTTTTTAATTGATGATTAAAGTATTACAATTTAGTTTCTTATATTATATTTGACGTTTGTTCATATCAGTAAATAGCGAGATAAGAATCGTATTATTTGATGTTTCGAACATTTACCCTTTTTACTTATCTCTAAATTGATAAGAAATTTCAATACATCCTTAACGTTGAAATGCAAAAATCGAAAAAAAAAAAGAAAAATCAGCACATTTATCGATATAATCCAATTGCCTCGGCTCCCCTCACCCAGTGTCGACGTGTACAGCTTTCTCTCGACGCCGTACATGCAGAGCACGGCGACGGAGACGATACCAGAGATCATACAGGAGTCGAACGCCGAGACGCAGTTCAATGGTATTCTGCCAACCGACTACGCGGCCAAGATCGTCTGCATTTTGTCGCAGCAAGTAGACCGGTTGTTCGAAGATGCAGCACTGAAGCTTAATCTGCGAGCACTTTGCCTGTTCCTGCAGGCGGCTTGCAAGGCGAGTAAGGATCAGCTGTTCAAAAGTGCCGACGGCTCGCAGGAGAACAGGAGACTCTGGTGGCGCAGGAGTAAACCCCGCGAAGAGGAGCTGAACGTGCTGCTACTATCAAGGCTGGGCGAGGTGAGGTTTTGGACATTTTTGGTAACGCAGTAGTAGTAGAGCTAGCTGGTCGAGTGCATCGATGACGAAAAGTTTTGTTAGAAAGATTTTTTATTAAATGAATTATTCAACTACATAGACGAGAATGGTGCAATTAATTTTTTTAATAAATTACCTATATTGCGTTCGATAATAAATATAACGACCATCTCAAGACACCCTGAACGATGTATGTAAGTTACAAATGCCTTCATAGTCAGTATATCATCTGCGATACTTTGAAATAGTTCAATGTATAATGCAAGAAGCTCGTAGCTTGCTGCACAATTGCAATTCAACAAGTGGCCTATTCACAACGGATTTCACGAAAATCTTACTGTATGTAGGTTTCGGATGGTTTTCATGAGCCATAAAGATTTCTATAGAACAAAGAAACACGAACGAGTCAGACTGTAGTAGTATAAATCTTATTGCAAATAAAATAATTTATGTCGATGTTGTATGATTAATTTAATTAGATTTAAATTTAATTTTACACACTATATTTAATTTTGTCTATAAATGAATAGTTAACGATAATATTATATTTTCAGTACAGATGATATAAATTTGGCAATATTTTCACATTATTTGCTTCGTATTGGGCAAATTAAAAAAAAAAGTTAAATAACAAAAACTCAACGCCTTACATTCATAGGTGATGCTGAAATGTGTGAAGAGCGGCCGACCGCTGATCCACATCATGAGGGTCTGGAGTATCTTGGGTCCGCACTTCATGGAGGCAGCCTGCCATAAGGACCGCGGCATCTCGAAAAAGGCCGTCGAGTGTATACACGACTCGATGGCCGCGATCCTGAGCGACCAGGTCGAGTCGCCCCATTTTCACTTCAACGAGGCGCTCTTCAAGCCCTTCGAGAATCTACTGTGCCTCGAGCTCTGCGATACCGACGTTCAAGACCAGGTGAGAGGGGGCTTTTCATGTTAGAGTACCAAATGCTTGGCTTTCATCCTTGAACATTGAACTTTTACTTATCTTGAACAAATTACCTTTATTAAATAAGAAAATAAAATTTATCGAAATAGTGATAGATAGTAATGATTTCTATTAAGCAACAAAATCTTGAGAATCGTATTTGATTTTCACCAAGTCCCGCTAACTTTTTATTTACACTTGTTTGACCTCAATATTTTTTTTCTTTTAATAACCAAAATATTTAGTACCTAGCTTTATATATCAAATATAAACTTTACGATTTAATTGCTGTTATCAAAGCTTCTATTCAGTCTACTACTAATTTCTCGCTCGAAATAATTTCTTAGATCGTCAGCTGTATCTGCGAATTCGTTGAGATGTACCGCACGGAGATTCACTCGGGCTGGCGACCACTTTTCGGCGCCCTGAAGGTCGCCTCGGTTGGTAACGCCGAGTGCGTGGAGTCGGCGCCCCTTCTCGAGGTCTTTCGAGTCTTCCTGAGCACCGACAACACTCTCGTATTTGCCGACACCGCGCTTGATTGCATCCTCTGCCTGCTCAGGCACGTGCGCGGTATCGGAGAGCCTGAACCTAGCCAATTCGATGGCAGTCATAATGTGAGTACAATTGATTTGCATTATATTCTATCTTACTTTATCCAAAATACTTGATAAAGATGTAATCATCATTGACCTAGGATCAAAACAATGAGACCGACGGCCGTAGAATGAGCCTCTGTCTGGAGAGTCTTAAGTACCTGCTGAGCTGTAGCGACATCCTGGCTTCCATGTACCGCATGCCAGCCTGTCCGATCTTCCATTCAGCCCACAGGATTCAGATGAACCACGTACCCCAATACGTCGACCCGATCATTCCGAATCTCGAGGTCGCACGATTCGATCGGAAAACCGATTCCCTTCACGACGTCGTGCCAGAAGTCTCGTACGAGCTACTAGCAACGTCGCCGGATGCGAAGGTCGTCACGTTGCAGAGCATCGATAGGCCGAGTGGAATCCTTAGGTATGCGAAGACACTACGGACTTGAGATTGCATTATCTTTAGGATTTCACGATAACTGATAATTAATTTTCATTTTAGGGTTTGGTACTTGATGATCGAAGGTTTAGCGAGTGCCACAATGATAAGTCCGAAGAAGTATCAGCCTCATACTCTGGAAACGCTATTCCATCTGTTGAGGAACACATTGGATACTCCTGGGCCACAATTTGGACTGTATTGCGTCAATCACTTGTTACTACCTATGGTGCAAAACTGGTTGAGGAAAACTTCCAAGATTTACAGGGGATGGGACAATTTTGCTCCCAACTTCAAACAGTGCTGTGGACTTACTACTGATTTAGTTGTAGATTTCATTGCTCACTTGCAAGGTGCATAAACAGTCTTCATCTCGTGCATTCAAAGAAATAAACACTTTTCTAGAATTTTACGATCTATATTTTGTCGTTCAGGGCCAGATGTGAAAAGAAACGAGTCGTATTTACCCCAAACAACATTGATGCTAAAGCAACTGTTCTTGGTGATGGCAGAATGTGTCGTTCAACCAACGGAGAGTATCGCTCGACTAGGTTGCGCTTGTATTAGGTAAGTGATACCTACGTTAAGAGCATCCAATTAATTGACAAATCCTATAAGGTTTTATTAAACATAAAATTACACATAAATATAGATTTCAAAGAAAAAAGTAGTTACAATTACAAAAATATATAACACTTAATACACATCCTAGAACCAAAGAGCTTCTCGGTCAAGTCAAGGCACGCCCCTATACTGCCTTATTAACTTCAATCAGACATTCAGTAAGCCATATAACGACAATCCTATTATTCAGAGTGTTCCATATCCACGTACAGACGGTATGAATTTCAAAACGCCCTCACGTATTTGCATACATATATCATCTCGAGTCCAACGAAAAATCTCACATATCACTCGAGAAAACAACGAGGCGATCAACTCGCGCGAGCACAGCTCAATCGACTGGTATATATATCGATGACTAATACGCATACCGGTCGTCGAGCCAACACTACTAGCTTCTTCTCTCGTGCACACGCGTTGCGCAAGTGGAATGCACGCGTATATACTATACGTGCTCGCTACGTATACGGGCAGGATTCGCGCGAGTGAAAAAAAGCGGGTAAAAAGGAGCATTCGCGTGTATCATAGACTCGCGCGCGGTTCCTTCCAGCCGTGGAAAGCGATATAATGAAGCTTGACAGGCTGTCGACCGGCTCGAATATATACGCGAGCGCACGCGCGCAACCGGCCACCGATATTCGACACCCGCGCATGGTACGTGACTGTGTGTGTATACGCGCGTAATATGTGCTCTCTCTCTCTCTCTCTCTCTCTCTGTCGTTTTCTCGCTGAGGCCTTTCTCGTTCTACTTCGTTCGAACGCGATTTTTAGATCTATTTTGAACGATTATTATAGGTTCTTTCAGTTTTGAGTTATGCTTATTTTTGCGTGGGAAAATGAGTACAATAATATTAAGTTATTTAGTGGTTGTAGTGCATAAGTAGATAACGGTAATGATTTTGTTGTCTGATTCTACTGTATATAAATTATAAATGATATATTGATATTATAGAAAGGAAGATGCAAGCTGCAACAAAATTTTCATAAAGAATATAAACCTAATGTAAGGTAATGAGACCACTGATGATAGCGATGAAGTAAAAGATATTAAAAAAGGAAATATTTTTCATGTTGACTACTTAAAGTCTGACAAAATCTTGATTTTTCGCGTATTTTTGTCACGTTTTTTTTTGAGTTTAATGTGCCCCTAATTAAAGTACAGTATTAGTTTCATTCATATTACTGTGTCTTTTCCCTAATTACACATTCGTTAACGTCTTCTTTTTATGAAATTTGCTGGGTAATAATGTGGATTACCTAACTTCTATTTAAATTGAAAGGTAATATTTTAAAGCAGCTTTAGTTGAACAAGTATCGTACTACAGCACCTTGTTTAAAATATACCACAATTTGATATTCTAGACGTTTGTAAAAGAAAAACTGATTTTACACCGGTCCATTAACATCTGCCACAAGTTCTGCCCGATTAACATTATCTTATTATTACAAAGTCTTTTTTAAATAAAGATAAACACCTATTCTTGCCTTAAATAGTAGACATTGAACATCCGAGGCACAAAATACTAATAAAAATTACTCTTCTTAAAAAATATCTACATTGACACAGCTAATATTTATCAAAGTATTTTGCCACTTACAAATATAAATCTACAAAAATCACCTATCATACTCCTATTCCTCCCCCCTCCCTTGGATTTTTCTCTCTCGTTTTCCGATTTTCTCGATCTCCTTTCCTGTGTCTCGCTTTCTTCACTCGCACAAGTATCGAATCAAACCGTAACTCTATCTCATCGGGGTATCGATGTACGCACAGTTATCTCTCTCTTTCTCTTTCACGCGCGAGCTCGCAGACTCGCCGATCCTTAAAAACGACGAGCAGGTCCGTGATCTAGTGTATATTTATATATACGATCGGTTGATCATGTATAGCCGGTCGTTCAGGATCTTCAAGCTACAGCGGGGCGTTGGTAAAAAGAACGCGGAGATGATTGAAATTCTATATCTGAGCAGGGAGCGTGTGTTTATTGCACGCGCATGTAAGTGTATGGGTATAGGCGAGAGAGATGGTGGGAGCCTTGAGGACAAGGTGATTGTCTGTCGTCGCACTCTTGTCGCAATATACATATAGCTCTTACTTTGCATTAAGGTTAATGCGCTAGTATATATATATATATGAGGGAACTTTTTCTGCGCGTAATGTTTTTAACGGGAATTATTGGAGATAAAGTGGAGTTGATTAGTTTATGAAGTAGTTCATGTCATAGACGCGTCGATTTATAAGCACAGAATGTAAATTGGGACAACTGATTGGGATGTAACTGATTTACAATTTTCAACATTTATAAAACTCTATTTGACACTTTATTGCATTTGAATAATTTTTCTATACTTATAATATTGCAATTCAAATACTTAACTTACCAGGAGAGTGCACTACCTTCGGGTCCTGGATTTGGCTCAAACTTTGGAATAAGTTTTTGGGTGTAGAA
>JAYJLV010000056.1:12201362-12220367 GCA_036873485.1 Torymus texanus
AATTTATTTTGGTCGAAAATGCTTCCATTTGATTAGCATGTTAACCAACGAAAATGGTTAATTTTCTACCAGGGTAATATCGTAACTATATTATAATATCAATAATGATTTACTGTAAGATAGTGAAATTTTTTGATTCAACAAGTTTACACCGATAACTCAACATTTATATAAATACACAGTAGTTGGCCATATTTACTCTTAGCTATATTAACAATTACAATGCAATCTTAATTACTAATATTTTACTCGAATCTTCTAAGTAAGTCACTAAGTGAATTACATAGAAAATTTAGCGAAAAATAAACATTTTTTCTCATTACTACATGACAACTGATAATTTTTTCATAAAACCACCTTTAAGAGATCATAGCATTTCAGTTTTTTTCCGTTTTTTGAACAATTAAAGCACCAAATCACCAAAAAAATTGAAATTTAATTTCATAAAAACCGAAAATCCTTCATTTCATCGCTTGCATTAGGTTTATTGTTATGTATCATATAAGGTTCAGTAGATCCGTATGTTATCTATTTAGTCAATGATATTATATTATTATATATAAAAAAGTTACTGCTCATTTGTCAGAAAAAAAATCTCCCTTGATGTTTTTCATAGACCACGTCTAAGTCACTTTAACCAAGCGAACTATTTGCAATCATATAATAAATCCATAAAAGTATACTTTCAAATAATAAATTTCGTGTTATCGATAACCAAGACGCAACCAAAACCATCGCGCGTTTAAACTAAACAGAATCACAATCAGTTATTCGACAAAATATATTTTCAAGCTGGCAACAGTACCTCGTTGTTTTCACCGCCACTTCGAAGACAATAGCGTTTATCGAGGCGCACAGGTCCGTGTCCGATTTATCGCGGTTGCCCCTTCAGCCGCGGGTTTCCTTAAAGTCGCGATCGGTCCGCCTATATACACGTACGCGTAGTGTATATTATTAGAGGATATCACGCGCAGGATATACGATAGTAGCCAAGCGATAACGTCTCCGCAGAAGGAGTCGGAGTAGGGGACGCTTCCAAAATGGTTTGCCTGCCTTTTTTTTCTTTTCTCCTCAAAGCGGCCAGCCAATAGCGCGAGAGAGTGATTTTGCGTTGATGTATGTATAATATACGGAGAAAAATGCGAATTATGTCGCGTGATTTGCGGGTGTGGTGACTATGGTTTGTATGGTGACTAGAAAAAGAAAGAGATCTGACATTTTTAAGGTCATGTGTACGAAATGACGATCAATAAAGTATTTGAAATAAAAACTTTATATAAAAGATAGTTTGTTGAATATTATTTTTTTATGAAATGGTTTGCAATCGTAATTTTATTATGGGACTATTGTATATTTAAAATAAAGTTACTGCCCAAAAGTGTTGCCGTCACATCTGCCGTTTGGGTTAAGCATTTGACTGATGCTTTGACGAGAGTTTTACACACGTTCTTGTATTAATTTTATTGTATTTACAAGGGAATTTTGACACATAACCTTGCGTTACTGAATTTACCATCAGATACGTCAATTTTAATGCGTAAAAATTTTACATATGAAAGAACAAACATATTACACATACTTTTCTTTTACTATGTGCAAAGCAAACTTTTTAAAAACTACCAATAATTGCTAATGAGAGTACAACCTTATACAATGAACAGTGGAAGCGATATTATCCATGCTTACATATTACACCATCTTGTACCTAATAAACTAATGATTCTATCATCCTTACTTCTCGACATTTCCCATCATTTGTTCTCTTCAAATTCTTTGCAAAGTATACAACCTATATACACACAGTCGAATTGAAAAACTACGTTATTTGAGAACCTCCCGTCTGTAGCTAGCTGCTCTCGAGCCCGGAAGAAAGCTTCTCTCTCTCTCCTCGTCGCTGTGTATATATATATAAGAGGCCTTCAGCGTTCGCTGTCGGCGACGGATTTACGAGTTTAATTAAGTTCTGCGGTCGCGTCTGTCATCTTAGCGGAGGAGCCATCGACGACTCGTTTACGAGTGCGCGCGCGTCGTGAGGACGACGGGAAGAGCGCGCGACGCGGAAAGGACGCGTTCCTCGCTCGGCTGCAATTACCTGTGCGACGGCCAAGAGGAGCCATTATATATAGATATATATATATACACACACACACACACACACGCGTTGTCGCGAGAGTTCTTCCTCTTTTTCAGAGCGATGCGACGAGTGCAATTAGAGTGCGGCGTCGGGCAAGATGTATAATGTATTGTATCTCGCTCAGGTGCGTTGGTGTCTCGCGATTTGGCTGTGAGGTGAGCCGTGGTATAGTGAGATATTGATTAATAAGGGTCAGTTGAATCGAATATAAGATAGATTTGATTCGTACAATAATGGGATTTGACATTTTTTTAATCCGTTTTGAATGTATATAGGTGTACTATGGCAACGGTAGCTTATATAAAAGAAGGTGAAAACCACGGGTTCAATATAGTTTGTGAAATTACAATTTCTTCAAGAACTGCAGGGAACTACAATTAAATTTAATTTTTTTTAAATTACGCAATATAATTGCCAGTCGGCTCGTTTTTGCATTCGTAAACGACAAGACTAGAAACGCTTGATTGCTCTATCACGATAATGTAGTTGTTTGCGCGGCACGTGAACTACGCAGACTTCCTAGAAGACATAAAACTTCATTTTACTAACAGATGAATGCGTATACTTACGCAGGATTTCACCGAAATCTATTAAAAAGGCTAATATAATTTCTGGTTGTAACAAAGAGTAACTTATATTCCACTTAATATGGTTGACTCTATATTATGCTTTCGCTGTTATAGTTTTGATATGTTATTCAATTATTAAATATATCTATAATTAAATTCAAGTAAACGGCACACCCCGAGGTCCGATCAGTTTCAGCGGCGGGCCACCTCACAATAATTGACAACAAACTGCATCGGATATAATAGGCCAAGTTCTGCGTATATACATGTATCGAAGACCGTCTTTCTTAAAGAGGGTACGGCGACAAGGAGGAGAGAAGGTGGTCCCGGGGGCCAGGTAATTAGGGAAGTGTCACGCGCACGCGAGAACCCCTATCACATACCCCACGCGTCTCGTCATTAACGTTCGGCGCGCGTGCAGCTTATATATGTGTGACTTTTGGCGCGTAAGAGAGTGAGAGAGAGTAAGTGAATTTCTTGATACTTGCCGAGAGTATACGAGAGGAGAGGCTAGGTGAACTCGTGGGAGTCGATGAACTTGAGTTTCGAGAGGGTAGAGAGAGAGAGAGAGAGAGAGAGATAGTTAAGTAGGTATAGAGTGAAGGTGAAGAGAGGTGGGATGATGCCGGGCTGACCGGTGGTAGTAGTCGCGTTGGAGACAGAAAAATAATTATATATTCATAGGGTGTTTAATGGTAATTCTGAAGAATTTTAAGGTTGGTATATACTTGGTTCTATACAAGTCAAAACATTACTTATAACGATTTAGTTTATTCGAAATGAAATATCCTATTTAATGACTTGGGATAATCCGGTATTTTCTAATGTCTAAAGTTTTCAATGTAGAAATCTGATTGATATCTCTATAATCCTCTTATGATACGCTATTATTTTAAAATAATTTTTTATTTTTCAATAATAACTCGAAACAAAAATTTTAATATCGTTTATTATACTGTTTAACGGCGTTCGATTTCTTCATCGCAATTTGATTCTAGTGATGCGTTAAATCGGCAGGGATATAATGGGTGTGAAAATGATATCTCTCAGAATAGTATACGATCGAACAAAAAATATCACCGTTTCCTCTCGCCAATTCAAGTGTTATCACGCAGTATCATAATGTTACACTCCTCCGATATAGCGAAAATTCGGATATTACATAGTGTTTCTATTATTTTAAAACGACAAAGCCGGCAGTACAAACCAACGAGACTTTCTTCTTTCATATCGCCTTTATTTCATCATAATACTGTTTTTATTGCTCGATTCTCTCACAAAATTACCGCTAATCAGACTATATAATACACGCACGCGCGCATCCAGCGCAAACAAGAGCTACATAACATAAACGCGGCATTTAGTATACGTTTAAATACGCCGGTGCGCCTGAGAATCTCATTATCCCTCTCGTTTCTCCTCGACTTTTGATCCACCTACCTCTCTCTCTCTCTCTCTTATTCACCTCAGACTACAAGCGAAAAGGTCACCTCTCAGCAAAGGCCCCCACGAGCCATTACAGGCGCCTACAATGCTCGCCAACATATTGCACGCGCGTATAGCAGCAGCAGCAATAGTAGACGAAGAAGAAGAAGAAGAAGATGTGGAAGAGAAACAGCAGCAGAAACAGCGGCAGCGACGGCGGTAGCGAGAACGCTCTTCAACAATTTGAGGCCAGTAAAAATGACAAACTAGCATTCCTACGTGGGAATCTCCGAGAGAGAAGGAAGGGAGGGAAAGAGGGGGTGAGGCCCTTTTACCGCGGCCGCGTGCACCACCATCCCGCGGGGGTCTTTTCAGCCGGCAGCAACAGAAGCAGCACTGTGGGTAAGTAGCCGGGAGTCCCCTCTGGTAAATAGGTAAAGAGCCATCACGGAGAGGAGGAGAGAGAGAGAGAGAGAGAGAGAGGCGAAGGAGGATGGAGAAAATGAGAGGGAGAATGGAAGCGACAGAAAAAGTGAGAGAGAGAGAGAGAGAGACGGTAGTAGGATGTGCTTTTTCGAGGATGAGGTAAACTCGAGTTCACGAAAGGATTTTGCGCTTTGCACGGAGAGTGAGGGAGAATTTTGCGATGTAACACTACGATTATTTCGATATTTGTGCTCTACTTTCGATTCCCTTAAGTGTAGTAACAATAATTTTTTTTCTGTACATTTTGAAAATTAATATTGTTTTGCAAAGCCAAATATAGTTAAATATCTTGATTTAAATGAATCTTTGATTGGATTAATCTTTTTTATCTTTTTTACAAGATATTAATTATTGCAGGACATCATAAATAAAAAATATATAATTTTCATCTTCGAACATAATTCCAGATCTAAATTGCTCCATCACATTTGCATCTTCTTGCAAATATCTTTAAAAAAAAACAAATTAATACAACATTTTTTAAGAATTTTATTAAACAAATAATGTGACACAACTTGTTCCTTCTGCTATTTATTTCTTTGAAATCTAATTGTGCGAGGTTAAAAAGATGTTTGAATAAAATTCGTTGTTCTGTAGATCAAAATTTATGACAAGTTGACCGTGAAAGGAACATGTAGTCACAGAAAAAAAATTTTTACACCCTGTTTTTTAATACTAATCTGATGAAGCAATTATTTTGACCATGGAATCATTTTCAGGAATTGTCATGATAAATTTTCCCGTTATCTTAAATGGTCTATGATGATAATATTGAAGCATCATTATAATAAATTGAATTTTTGAAAAAGTAAAAATCTAAATAGCATATAAAGAACATAAAACTATATCAAAGTTTTTATGTACATCCCAATTTGATAAACATGATTTTATCTACGAAAAGCAAACTTTTAATTTATAAATTTTGTTTCTTTGCGGCACCTTATAGCTTCACATCAACTATCACTTATATACCTGGCCTCCGTCTACAGTTCGCGATCTCGCGTCTGAAACAAGAGAGCAAGAGCGACCAGGAGGTAGGAAGGAGAAACTAAACAATAAGAGGAGAAAATTGAAACAAAGAAGAAAACAAGCCGCGGCCACCCCTGCCCTCTCTATCTCTCTCTCTCTCTCTCAGTGCGCGCCCGCGCTTAATGAGAAACGACGACAGCTTTTATCATTTCGAGGATGCGCGCATGAAAATCCGAGGAACGAGGAGAGAAAGAGAAAAAGAAGAGGAGAAGGAGAAGAAGAAAGAGAGAGACTGAAAAGAGTTTGAAAGTGCGAGAGCGCTTACGCGTCGAGGTGTAAGCGCACGTGCGCGTACGTGTGCACATACGCGTGTGTGTATATATATGTATATGGAGGTGAGGGGGCAAAGAGAGAAAATCACCAAGCCAAGAACCACGCGAAGATGCATTCAGCGATGACGGCGAAGAAGAAGAAGAAGAAGGCGAAGGCTACGGCGAAATGGAAATGTGTATTATATGCATAAAATAAAGGATAGAGGGAGAAAGAAGGAGGGATAGAGAAGAAAAAGGCGAAACGAGAGTCGCGGCGGCATAGAGTGAGAGAGGTAGAGGTATAGAGAGAGAGAGAGAGAGAGAGAGAGAGAGAGAGAAGCGCGCGCAGAAAGTACAATCAGTGTAATTGTTTGACACCCCATAATCAGCGTCCTTACCCCTACCCCATCCGTCTCTTTCTACAATTCTCGTTTCGCGCGCGCGCTCTTTCTCTCTCTCTTTCTCGCTCTCTCTCTTTCTCTCTCTCTGCCACTGCTTACCGTCCCCTCATTACCCCGATCACGAGTCGTGGAGCGAGCGAGAGGAGGAGATGAGCGAGGCAGGCTCCGACGGACACGGTTATATTATAAGAGACAGAAAGAGAGAGAGAGAGAGAGAGAGAGAATAATGCTCGCTTCCCTTTTTTTCCTCGCCCTCGACTTCTCGATCCTCTCGGCGGTGGCGGTGGCGGCTCCTCTTGCACTCGTCGCCTCGACAGCCGCGAGGTCGTTCGACCCCGAGTGCTTACTGCTGGTAGAAAAGATGAAAGGGAGGGAGAGGTGTTGATGCGCTTCTTGGCTTTGTTTCTGCACGTATAATGAAGAAGGTACGATCGAGAGATGTGATGAGAGATCGATATCTCGAGTGTATAAGGTTCTTCTTTCTTTTTATGAAGAAGGAGAGTCGAAAGTTTTACCATTATGATATCGGTGGATGGAATTTGCAATATGAGATTCAAGCAAGCTGTTCGCCGGGATATTTAATGTTGTAGTTTTGAAAAATAGTGTAGATAGGCGACTCTGGAGCGATTTGATATTGAATAATTTTATTTTAACCTATACGTTACCTCACTGATTTACTTAAAGTTTGATAATTCGAAAAATGTATGCATTAAAGGTTAAATACAAATGATGGATTCAAATGTAACAAATTAGAAATAACAATTTGTTCTGTTAGATAAATTAGCAAAGTATACTTTGAACTCTATATTTATAGTTATACAATTCTTACATTTAAATATACCCAAATTTTCGATCAGCATAGGTTTGCAAAGGACGAGACTACACGATACCGAATTCTATTCTTTTTTCTCTCAACGCGAACATCGCTAACCACAACGACATTACACTAGAAATTCCGCTAATTCAAAGCAGCCCCATTTCTCCCGCTACCACTTGAATAAGACAATCATACAACATTAGCATCGACACCGCTGTGCTCCCCAATAGCCATGGTCCATTCCCCGTCGATAATTCGAATAGAACGTGACGGCGCGCGCGCGCGCTTGCTTCATTCGCCTTACATAAGCAATCGCGCGCGATCGTGGACAATTGTACAGTGCTATGTATAAAATAAAAAAAAAAAGGTACGAAGGCAAGGAGAGAGAGAGAGAGGTATATGCACAAAAAGACACAGAGGTGAGAAAAGAAAGCAGATCGATCGCATCCGTCGATCCGTGCGAGCGAGCGCGCGCGCGCGCGTTAGTTGCGCGGACAAAAGGAGCGAGACGCAAAAACCAGCGGAGATCGATTTGAGAAAACGAGTGAGAGACGCAAAGGGGAAGAGAAATACATTCTGTGTGATCGTGCGAAGGATTTGATTAGGATAATGGGGTTCGTTTGGCCGAATGGGAATGGTATAAAGGAAAAGGATGGTGCGTGATTGAGGTTCGGGTTAATTGATTATGAGGGATATGTGGGCTCTGAGAGTTGTAGGGTTGAAAAAGACATGTGGAGGGTAATAAGTTTTTAAAAAACTGATATTTTAAGATATTATGTTGATAAAGGAAGAAAGGGTGATGGATATTAGAGAGATTTCCGTAAATTTTTTTTTATTAGTGTTCTAAAAAGTAAACTAAAATATTGTCAGTTATCGGTAAATATATTACGCAATATAGTATTTATTTAAAAGAAGATTCATAAGTCAATAACAATGTAAACTTATTATTTAGTGTGTTTATTTTCTAGAAAAGCATGCACATAGACAATTATTAATCATTATTCCGCTGGTAAAAAATTATCTGTTTTTAGCAAACTTAATAACTAAGAACGATATTCTGTTTTTATTTAACTATTATTTTAAAATTTAAAGTAAATTTCAACATTTACATTAGATGACATTAATATTTTTTATTTAACTACTAGATACTTTTAGATTTTTATTAAAAATGCTTCATTATAATTAACAGTTTAACAATATATAATATCGTTAATTTTCTAATACGAACAGCGAATTCCGAGACAATGAAGTTCTATAAAAAAACCTTACTTTAATAAAAACAGGTCAAAGCTGAATATAAATTCCTACGATGCGCTCAAAACTATTACGTTTTATTTCCTGTGGTGAAAAGATAAATAGCGAAACGCTTGCAATATTTATATCCGCTATCATAAGATGAGAAAACGTGTGTATATATATAGATACAGATCTGAAAAAGAGGCGAAAAAAGAATGCCGGTATATAGAAGATCGAGGGAATGGCATGGCAGTGGAGAAGTGAGAGAAAAGAAGAATCGATCGATTGGATCCCTGGTATTACGCAGACGTGAGCGCGAGTTTTAGTACGTGCTCTCCACTCGTCGTGCCGTCGCTGTCGATCTCGCCTTTGCGCGCTGCACGTACACAATCGGTATATATACACACCACCCGCGAGAGAAAGGTATAGGTATGAGCGCAAGGAGATTGAAATTTCTTCGATTATATTTCGCGCGCTCGCGCCCGTTGTTAGCAGGGGTCCTGTATGTATGTATCCTTCCAGGAACCGCCGCCGTTGTGCATATCCGTATATATATAAGAGCAACGAGCTACGCCAGAGAGGAGATCGATTTTGGTCCTCGGCACATTACAGTTGAGACAGAGACTTGTATATCGATGGGTATGGTGATAAAACTTTTTCAATGTCGTTGGTTCTTTTTTTTTTTATCATTAGTGAAGGAAGGCTGCTACACCTGGAAGAGTAAGTCGCTTTGAGCGAGGCATTTGGGGATGGAGTTGATTCGGAATAAATTTTATTCGAGTAAAGAATAAGAAAATTACGATTGTTGTTTGCTCGATCGGACATGGATTGTTCTTGGAAGCGAGCGAAAATTCATGGAACTTCGAAAAACTTACAAGATATAACTGTAACGGTGTATTGTAGCTAACGGGATTAAGGTGAATGCGTATAATGTTCTCAATTTTGAAATGATCATTTTAAAATTTGAAGTAAAAAGAGAGGTTATAATATAGAATTAATTTTTTTTTTTAATTCGAATCACCAAAAATAAATATACTTTCAAGGCAGTTTTTGGTTATAACCGCATTTTAGTACCTATGTAGATGACTTACTTTAAAGTCTATATTATTATAGTTTTCTAAAGTAAAGTATTGTAATAAAAGTAATGTAGTAATGTAGTAAAAGACAAGCATTTTTCTTCAGAGTAATAACCACGAAATAATAATATTAGAGTCCATTGAGATGATTGGACATTTTTTTTATTCGTATAGTAACTCTTCTTATACATTAATATAAACATTACTCCTTCCACCGCGACTAATTCCAAAATTACATTATCAGATCACCCAGAATGAGCAAAAAACGTCCGGGATTTCCTTAACGATCTCATAATTCGCTCTTCACTTATCGCGTCAGCGGGCGAACCGCGAGGAGGTCGTCTCCCAATGCCGCGGGTGGGGGCAAAAAGCCCATAAAATTAACATAGAAAACCATAAAGCTCCCTGAGTAAACAACGCGGCGGTCACAAAAAAAAAATCCCTTAACTACAGAACGCGCACCGTGAACCGATAATTAACAAATGGGAGCAAAAAAAAAGAAGAAGAAGGCGAGTATAGTAAAGCCAAAGGAAGCGCAGAACAAAACAACGAAGACGACGTCTAGGCACACCTAAGGACAAAAAGAAGACGAAAGAGAATTGCGGCAGAGCAGAAGCAGGACGCAACAACGGGGAAAAATAACACGGCGCGCGGGCTTTCGCTTGCCGGTACCGCGTATACACCTCGGATACGGCTTATCGTTCCCCGAAGGAGAGAGAAAACTCTTCGCCGACGGGGCGGCTCTCTTTTTCCTTGGCTGCTGTGGCCTTTTTTCCGCGACAAGCGAAATTCAGCGCGCCCGGAGGGTGAGGAGAGGGGGCAAACGAGGTAATTACGGGAGGAAAAGGCGAGCGGGGGATAAAGAAGAGAGAGAGAGAGAGAGAGAGAGAGAGAGAGAGAAACCGCAACGGGTTGCCTTCAAAGAGTTCTCGGCTCCTTCTTGCTTGGGAGAGAGAAAGAGAGAGGAAGGAGCGCGCGCAGGGGCGCGTCTACTTAACTTTGATCAGGTCGGAACCGCTGATGCGAGACGAGAGAGAAGGTAGGTATAGGATGAGAGAAGGAAAAGGTATGAGATGAAGAGAGAGAGAGGAGAGAAGTTTCATACGGTGTCGTTTATTTTGCACTCGCGAGGCACACGAGGAAAAATAGTGGACGACGGTTATCTCAAGGGATGGTGAAAGTAAGGGAAGTATCGTCACAGGGGGACCAGATCATGAGTTATGGGAAAATTTAAAGTTTATAGATTTTTGCAGTTATGAGAAGAATACGTCTATTGTTATGGAGTACATTTTTAATAAAGTTTTAAAATATATAGTTAAATCATATAACTGAAATTTTAGTAAAGTGATCACATATACAAACTTTGCTTAACGTTAAACCCCGATTTCTTAAAGGGATATGCATGACAATGGCGATGATATACAAAACCTCTATAACGCGAATACCATCAAGCCAAGGTTAAATCGATAACGTAAAACCATACGCACATCATCATCTTCCGGCACAATAAAACTATGCAAATATATATATATATACACACACACACACCTATATATTCATCGAACGAAAAAGCAGGGCTGCCGTGCGCTTTTCAACGTGTCTAACTATACTCGCCGCTCGACCACAAGTGCATTAACAAACAATAACGATCGTACGGCGTAAAAAGGGCCGACGACGGTGGCGTTGCTCGGCTGCCTGCGGCTGAAACGCGCGGGGAGGGGGGGGGGGGGAAAAAAAAAAGGCAAATTAACTACGTACACCGGCGCGCCGAGCGAACATAATAACCTCGTATATAGAGAGAACCAAGTTGAGCTCTATACTCTACGACGTTCCTCTCTGTGTAGAGAAGAAAAGCGCACCTGTGGCCCGCTCTACTTAAAAACAGATTCTGTCAATTATGTCTTACAGCGCGGCTGGCCGGCCCTTCGCCCGCCTTATTTACCCATTAAAGAGCCATAATGGATCTAACGCTTCGAGCACGTCCTCGTCCTTTTTTTGTACCGCGTATATATATATACACACACACACACATATAAGGTTTGCCCTTCTCGCGGATGCCGAGATATATCAAGCGAATCGCGGGCCGATCGTGTTACATGGCGTCGGCCGATAATCCAGTGGCATAAAAAACACCAAAGGGGGGCCTACTACCCGTCCAATCAACTCCTCCTTCACCTCCGGCTTTTTTCATCTCTCCCGCGCTTCTCTCCCTTTAACTTCTTACTCTCCTGCAGTTTGCTTCTTTTCTTTCTTTTTTTTTCCTCTCTCTTGGTCTAATTTGACTTTTGTGTGTATCGATTTCGTATAGTAATTTTCGCTGAGTGTTTGTATTGAAATCATAATTAGCATTTGAAGTATAAGATTCGTTGGCCTTTAACTTATTGACATTTTATTGTAGTTAAAGATTTTGGCTAATTTTTTAGATGGAATATATATATATATATATAAACGTAAGATTGTTTCAATATAGTAGTAGAAATAATTTAAATATGATGATTAATATTGATTAAAAAGAAATAGAATTAGCTGCGTAAGTGTATTTTATAAAGAATTACACGAGACTTATGGATAACTTTGATCTAATGAAAGGTTGAAAGGTTGCTTAACTGAGATTTTGTGATTAAAAAACTTCACCACGAACCCGCAAAATTTACCTCTTTAAATCTTACAAAAAAGACCGAAAAACATTATTCATGCATATCATAATTGATCATAACACGACCAGTGTATAAACAGAAAAACAACAAAAGATAAAAATCCGTAAAAAGGACGAGAGACACGAGATATAGCAAGCATCGTCAACTGTATATAGTGCGGCAGCGCAGAAAGGGAGAAAGAACGCGCGCGAGTGAGAGAGAAAACGAGTGCGAGCCGTGAGCGAGCGAGAGAGAGAGAGAGAGAGAGAGAGGGAGAAAGAACGGCAGGTTGAATGTCGTTATTATACTGAATTAGAGGGTGCAGAGCCGGAACGAGGTATGAAACTATTACCTCGCGAAACGGCGGATTCCCTCTCTTGCTCCCCCCTCGACTCCCCCATTACCGTGTCTCTCTCTCTCTCTCTCACTATGTCGAATGGACGCCGCGCGGGCGTTTGACGAATCCCCTGCCGCCATTACTCAGCTGTATTATAAGCCGTCGATGTGTACACGACAATCAGCAGCGGGAAATTCAAATATATACGCAGGAATATGGTGGATGGAGATCGAATGAGATGAAAGATGCAAAGTGTGAAGTTCTAAGGAATACTGAGGGGATCTAGTATCGTATTATCTTTTAATAATTAACTACATTTTTTTAATTAGTCTTTCAAAGTAGTATAATACTTAATGTTTATCAAGTGCGAAACAAAAGATATACGATTAACTTAGCAAAATGATATAATGTGTAGAATAAGATTTTCCCTCAGCTATCGTCGCAGTAATTAACTTAGAGATAGAGCACGCGATTGCTTTTGTGATCATTGAAACTAATATATTCATCAAGGTTAAAGAATTGTTGATTGTGTATGTCAATATAAGATGAGAGAATTTCTGACAATAAAACCATTGATAATTACGTTTTTGTTTTTATATATAAAGAAAATTGATTTTTTCAGAAAATAGACAACCATGCAGAGAGTTTTTTAAGCATGGAATACCTGAAATTTAGTAAGGTTGTTAAATTTATAAATAAATGTATCTGTATTAATTATAACGGAAATTTTACTAAAAGAAAATGTATATTATCATTATACTATTTAATTACTAATAATACCTTTAAAAGTCTCATTTAATTTTTGGACAATAATATCATTTTCTATCTTATACCGAAGTTGTTAATTTTCTATAGAAAAACAACTTTCCAGGTAAACGATGTTTCTTTTTGTAATTTTTAAAAATGCGTATTTCATATCATTTTGGCCACAAAAGTTAAGCTATACCATTAAATTATTCAAAACCCAAAGGCTTTTAAAAATGAATTGAATTTTCTGACTTGTATACAACGGAACAAAGTTCAATAACTGTATACCAATTTTAGTTTACAAAAATTATAGAGTATTTTACATTTATTATTTAAAAATTTTGAAACAATTCAATAGTACTACAAAAAGTTACTGTTGGAAAAGGGAAAAAGAAATATTATTACTTTTTCATTGGATTTGCAAAAAGTAAAATGTTATATTCAAATGGAATACACTGTTTCGAACTTGATAATTTGTATAATTTATAAATGGTTAAAAAGTTTTCAATTCACGATACAAATGTTTTTTTAAACTTGAGATTTAAGGACGTTTTATTATTATTTTGTATTCCTCGAAGTGGTTTATTAAAATCGAAGGTTGCGGTTAAAGAATTCCTCATTAAATTGATAAAAGTATTTTTTTTTTCATTCAAAAATCATAAATAATAAATGAGTTAAAGTAATAATGTATTGACTTTGTTGTTCTTTGCTTTCGAATCCAACAAAACTTTTTCAAGAAGATTTGTAATCAGCGCCCTTCATTCATTACAAAAATTAGCGAATTTTTTTTTGTGCGGTCAAGTAAATCGTCCAAACTAAACAATGCACTGAGTTGTGTTGTCTTTCAAGTACCACAAATAATAACGATATTAAAATTCTGCGGAACTACAAATTAAAGTAAGCAAGAAAAAAAAAGAAGACGAAAACCCGGATTGTAACGAGTGGCATTTCCCATCATCGTTAAAATTACAATTAGCAAAAAATGATGGACACTCACCACCGTGCTGGGGACTGTGTTTATAACAATCCTGATGTGCGCTCGCGCCGCCTGCGTTCACCAGGTGACTACCCGAGGACGGCGAGGTCGTCGCGCCGGCCGAACTCAACGGGTTGTTCGTACAGCCATTGTTATTGTTATTATTATTGTTATTGTTGTTGTTATTCGCCGCCAATTGATTCTGCTGCTGCGTCCTGCCCTGATGGTGATGATGCTGCTGGTGATGGTGCTTCGTCCGGCTATAGGATTCGAGCTCGCGCAAGTGATTCGTGAACGACGTCGGGGGCTCGAGATAGGGACGCTGGCCTAGGCCTAATGCACGGAACGGCTGGTGCTGCTGTCCTGCAAGTTGGAGAGAGAAAAAAAGAACTCAGTTGTGCTTTTTGGTATGAATACTTGTGAGTGTACTTTGCCAATAAGAAAAAATGTACTAACACTCATGTTTTAAAAAACTTTTCGTTTAATGTCATTAATATAAATAAAATATGCACTCGCGCATGCTCTCACGTACGCACACATCTCAGGTTTCTATATACAGCTTTGAATTAAATATTTTCGATATTTGATCATTTTTTGAGTATTATATATATTCCATCTGACACTAATTACTCGACAGCCAGGCCATTAGTTACATTTTTTCTGATACATTAAAGTTTTCTGCCGTTAGAATCTTTTTATTTAAATATTTAATCTCTAAAATAATCATTATTTATAAAATATGTTTAGAAATAGCACAAATGTTGTATCGTCTAGTATTATCTGATATCACTTTATGCATTAAATTAATGCACTTTACTTTTTTCAGAAACGCTAATAATCAATATTTCATAAAAATATTAAACACTCTTTTCTACTTGAATGAGTTTATAATAAATTTTTCAAAATATGTAAATCATTTATTTGATCTTCGATTATTAGTTTAATAAATTGATGTAACCGCGCTATCTCAACGGGACACAATTCTTGTAACGGTTACTCTTCAAGTACCATTCTTTCTGCTGCAATACTCATACAATCATAAAGTATATTAACCAGTGTAAGTCAAAATATAAATAAACTGACTATGGAGAATATTAAGTATTAGAGATTTACAATATAACATATCATTGCATTTATAACCAAAATCTTGCAAGCATACATCTCTCAAATACTAAATTTAACAAGATTTCCATTCATTAGGTTAAACAGTTATTTTTACGGTGCGTTTTTCTATCAGTCATCGACTAATATAACACTCGCGACAACGAAAATCCTCTACGTTTCACCTCAAGTACACCAATAACCAACGGTTTGACAAATAACCATATACACCACGCGTCGAAATCGCATGTACATAGTACGACACGTTCAGGTAAAACCGAGATTGCACTCGCTCTCTCTCTCTCTCTCTCTCTCTCTCGACAGCAGACAACACAGCCCGCGCCGCGGTGCGCGAATCAATTTTCCGCTGATGAGTCAATGCGAATGGAATCAATACATAGTCTAATATCCGATTAGCGTATAGGCAATATCGCACGCCCGTGCATGCTCCCACGTACTAATAGCTGCGGCACGCTTGGCACGCTATTGAAGTATATACCCTGTATACGCGCACATATAGTGCGTATATTAAGCGAAGCGGTAGGAGGAGGAGGGAGCGACGGACGACCTCATCGACTTTCTTGATTAAGGATCCTCAATAAGCTTCATTAACCGTACGTTCGTGCTCTCGCTTCTATATATACAGCGATGAAGCTGACGTTTTCGTGATGCTAACTATGCGGACTATTCGAACTCGTGATAACTTGAGATTGGATATTCAGTGCGCGAGACGAGGTTGAATACCTATATGACGATGCGTTCTTTCGCGAGTGGTTGCGAGTGAAACCAATAGCGTAGGATGTATATATATGGATGCTTGGAATCTTGAATTTGTAAGTTTCTGTGTAGATGTTTGGAAGTTTCTTTAGTTAGATTAGTTTTGTGTAGAACTGAAGGAAGTATTCTGTTTATATTTTTGCTATTACTCGGTACAGCTACAAGTTTGAGGAAGTTAGAAAAGTAAATGAAACGTAAATAAAAATATAGTAATTCTATGCTGGATAAATAACATTTATCTATTATTAATACATTAAATTTGTTTTACAGAAGTAGAGAAAATTATCATTGTTTTACAGCTATGCACAAAGATAAGAAGAACAAATCTAATTCCTTATTTTTTATTTTTAGTAAAATGATTATTACCAATATACTTTTTTCGTCGCGATAACTTACCTCTCACACTGAAAAATTCAATCATTCTCGAGATATTCATAAAAATGTCGACCCGCCAACTTGGGAGTAAAACGATCAAACTTTACGAGCCAAGGCCGCGGCGCGATGGAGAAAAAGAGCACGTTGTAAATTAAGGAATCGCACCTTGGCCGAGTAGCAAAGTAGCGCAATATATGCTTGTATAATAACGAGCTTTGAACTGTTATTCGAATGTGTGTGTGTGTGTGTGTGTGTGAGTGTGTGTGAATGCATGCACACACGCGTACGAGCTTGGCTTATCTAATCGAGAAATGTCGGCGACTGCATGCCGAGAACGGAAATGGCGCGAAACTCTGTAGACTTGCTTCTTCTTATATGCCGACCCTTCTTTCTTCGAGTATTAATGAATATAATTATGTATTTTGAAAAAAAAATTAGAAAGATATTCAGTATTGATAAATGTTACCAAAATAAATAAATAAATAAATAAATATAATTTATTGAATTAAAATAATAATAAAGGAAATTAAAGTCTAAGTCGACTATATAAATTTTTTTATAAAACTAATAGTAACTCTGCATAACGGAAGTTAATATAGAGAAATTCACACAGTTATACAATGTCAAATAAAAATGAATATCACAATCAATGAATTGCGATAGAAGGAAAATTGGATTGATTAAAAATTACTGACCATCTTTCGTTCCTTCGCTTTTATCATCGCAGTGTTCATACATAAAAGTCAATATATAACGCAAGAATTTCGCCAATTCACGGAACCCGGACTTACGCATATAGGCACCACAAGTCGATCGAAACCTCGCACGCGAGACAAATAAAGAGTCGGTCGTACATATACGTATAATATACATATATATACACACCTACCTCTAAACACAGCAACGGCCGCGTAAAGTGCCATATGTCGTTGTCCACGAAAAAAAACCCGTGGCAATTCAAGCTTTTTTCTCTCTCCTCTCGTCCCTGCTATATAAACACCTCGCTGTCGAATAATGAGGAGGGCCGCGCGTACACCCCTCGTCGTAAGAAACAAACAAGCCGAGAAAAGAGGCGCGACTATTATCCGAACGCGAGCATCTTTCCGGAAGCTAATGCATCATGCAGAGAGAGAGAGCGAGAGAGAGAGAGAGAGAGGCGAGGAAGAAAAGGCGGATAGACGATTAGGGAGAAAGAAAGACGCGTGCGCGGGTAATAACGGGGCGGTGTGGCAGGTGTTTTTGCGGGCCTGCCTGTCTTTTTGCGCATTGTTGCTCGAGCGCCTGCCAAGAGACAATAGACACAGACTGTTTGAAGGCATATACATATATAGTTGGCTATTCCAAGTGTGTGAGGGCTCGCCTCGCGAATGTCGTGATACTGTTTATATGTGGAATAATGAGGTGGAAGTGGGCGAGGAGGTGCCGTGTTTGCTATGTGCGCGCTGCGTGCATGCTGTTGCTGATGTGTGCATATATATATATATGAGGAATGGGTGGGCACTGTGTATTAGCACAGGGTGGTTAAATCTCACTCATTATGATTGTTGTGATTGGTGGTTTTATGAGGAAATTTTTAGAAGACCAAAACAGATTGAAATTCCATCTTGTTAAAAATATAGAAGGTTTGGTTGAATTGTTTCACGACAGTCTCTTTTGATAACTTTTGACAAACTTTGTAATAGAATAAGACAAGTCTTGCAGGCTCGGTAATTTTTCAGATTCGAATATTTGAATTTATTATTTTGCAGATAATAATCGTTAGGACACGGGTATTTATGAATCTTGTCATAACTTTCTTATGATCGGCGGCTAGGAACAACCGCACTTATCTTGGAATCCGCTTTGAAATTCCATTCTTTGAAACAGCCCTGCAGGATTTAAAAATACTCGAATAAGATTGACAGCCAAATCATCTCGAGTTATCATACATATTATGTACTTGTCGTCTTTCAAATTAGAAAACGATGGATAAAAAAAAGTTTTTTTAATTGAGCCAGTTACAAAACAGAATGGCCGTCAATTATAAAGAAAGTATATGCTAAACAGTACCTTTACTTAAGAGAGTTCAATCCCTAGACGAATAATTGCGATTGGAATTTAGTAAATTGTCAGAGGATATTATAAAAAAAATTCCTGCTGAAATTTCTCAAAAAATTTTAAATCTTTGCCAGCAATGTGCATTTTAATTATTTATCAGATGGGTCTAAAGAATTTTGATTGAAAAATAACGTACGTGTACGCAAATATACGTACTTCTGAAAAGTTTATTCATGGCTTATGTTACGTGTGAGACTACTAGTACTCTATGGTGAGAGTGTGCCACTTGTTGAGGGTTGAGGTGTTCGTATCGTTTCGAGCAGATACTCGAAACGATGCAATGAAATACAACTAGAGCTAAAGTACAATTGATATAGTTTATTCGGGTACTTATACGCGAGAGAGCGATAACGGCACCTATCGACGTCTCCTCGTGGGTCGCTGGCTTCGTTCGTCGTCCGTCCTTCTTGAAGTCATCTCTCGTTACTTTCTCTCTTTTCTCTCCTGGGTCATCCTCTCGGATTTTATTTTTGTTTTTACAATATTGCGGACTTTGTTGACGATTTATATTAATGACAAAATGATTTCATTCTTA
>JAYJLV010000056.1:12220467-12241108 GCA_036873485.1 Torymus texanus
ATTTTTTTTAAATCAATAAAACTAAAATCTTTTTAATTTTTCTAAAACTCAGTTTCCTTTGCTTTTTGAGCTGTATAGATATATTCTTAAAGAATAGGCATCCACTTTTACCATAAAGTACTGAAAAAAGTAAGAGTTAAAGATCATTTAGTTACATTTTTGAAGTAATCGAAGTCAAGGTATTTATATAATAGCCATATGAATGATTAATTTTTGTAAATTTCGCACGGGTATTATTAGGATATTAGCACATAGGATATACATATAATGCCTTTACAATTACTCATGGATTACTTCACAAAAAGAGGAGGGTTATTGAAGACTCAACTCAAAACTAAACTCTTGTACGAAGCTCATTGGGCCCTTCATTTGTAAAATATATCCCAGTTTCATAAAAGTTATATATATTGTTATGGTTAGTTTTTAGGTGATTAGGCTTATTGTTATTATGGTAGATGACAGCGAAAAGACTGTGTAGGTGGTTGCATTATTTTTACTTTTGTTTTAGGTGGTTTGAAGATATATATGTGGAATAAAAGTTGTGCATGGGAGATTTTTATAGCACGAAAATAACATTTAAAATGAATATATAATATACACATTTGCAAAGGGTTTTTGTTTTCCATTTTAATTTTCTTACTTCTCTTAGAGAGATCGACAAAAGCTTTTCGGAAATCTGAATATTGCAACACTGCAAGGAAGAGTCGAAATCTTACTGTCTAAAATATACTCTAAAGGATACTAAGTGCAAAAATTTTACCATGTATTTAAAATTATTATTAATATTTAGGAACAATTTCTATTAATTTTAAATTTTTTTCGAAATTTAAATTTTAAGAATTGATTACAATGGCAAAAACGTTAAGTACCAGCTTACTATAGTTATGTTATTATCATAATCACAGTTTTAAATATAAATTTTAATTAAATGTTAATGTTAGTCTTAAATAAATATACTTCATTTGATTAACATGCTAATCAACATTGTTCGGTTATTTTTACCAGGGTAAATTAAAAAAAGGGTTACGTAAGTACACTTCGAATTTTATAAAGAGTATCCACTTAGTTTTCTTTCAGCCATTTACAATAATAACTTCCAACGCTATTTGACCCGACTTTTTTTCATCTCAACACATTTCCCTCTTAATTACTCAACTTATCTCGTACGGTGACGTAACTCACCGCACACTGAGTACCTGACCAGTGACCTTAACCTTTTGTTTTCCAATCCACATCTATATCTATATACATCGACAAACTTTTTCTCTTCTCTCGCGCGGCGACTTCCGTTGTCTTCACTTGCGCATACAATGTAGTCGTTACGCGCGTTTTTGAAAAGTCGTTCTGTAAAAATATAACAGCGCGAGAGAGGGAGAGAGAGTCGATCGCGTGTTGCACGCTTTTTTCTCATCGATCGCGGATATCCGGTGATTGAGCTGCGCGAAAAAAGCCCCGCGCGAGCGTTTTCGTCAGTTCACATGACCTCCGAAATTTTGTAACCCTCCGGTCGTGTATTATCATCCGAGCCTATTTACATAATTTTCTTTTTCAAGATATTTCTTCATTCTTAATGTAATATGAAATAAATCTTTTGTTTTATTTATAAGTAGAACTGTTTTAGAAATATGTGGTATAACTAATGTGGTTAAATAAAAATTATTATTTTTTAATCTTAAATTTCAATTTTTTATTAGCCTTTTTGTGTATATTTATCTAATGAATATAGATGGGATAATGCATGACTTAATTTATGTGCAATTAGATAAAAGATTATTGTAATTAATTTTCTTAGAAGGAATCTCGATGAATGCTAATCTATTTACAGTTTCGTTAAAAGTCAGTGTCAATTACCCGAAAGTTAATTACGCCGAACAGTAAGTATATATAATGGTCTGCGGTTAAAATTCTAAGTCGTCAGCAGTGGAAAGTAGAACCTGGTTACTTGTTTGCCTTTTCTAATGAAGTTAATTTACCGAGCTGCCGTTACATGGCGTTTGTCAAACCACAACTAAAGCAGATTCTGAGGGCTTACCATCATTTT
Organism: Torymus texanus; assembly: GCA_036873485.1. Taxonomy (NCBI): domain Eukaryota; kingdom Metazoa; phylum Arthropoda; class Insecta; order Hymenoptera; family Torymidae; genus Torymus; species Torymus texanus. Next base: position 12,222,509 of record JAYJLV010000056.1, read on the forward strand.
CTGCATTTTATTTGAGGCTAACATCTACTGTGAATTTTAATGTTGCAAGTTATCTTTTAAAATATTAAAGAATAAGCTCATACGATACCAAGAGAAATAGTGCTTTATAATTATTTTATAATCAGTAAGTGGTCACAATAATAAATTCATATCATATCTTTTTTGGCTGTTACTTTTTAAAGATTTTCAATAAATTTAGCAATTGCATGAAGTAGCGCCGTACTATAGTTCAAAATCCAATGAAAATAACAAAAAAAAAAAATCATCAAAGACGAAAATTACAGTATTAAATAATTCCTCTCTTCTATATATCTATATGACGACTATTGACGCTACCAAATAAAAATCGCGTTCAACATCATTGACACTTTAATAGAATAATCGAATAATAAGCGCGACAATTTCATTAGATTTCTTTTCCAACATGTTCATCAATATATAGAGAAACCTCGCTCTACACAGCATTCATAAACAACAACGGCAACAGCAGCAGCAGTGACACCGACCGCGTGTATACATATACAGCGTATTAACCCCCGCGTCGAAAAAAAAAAAAAAAAAAATTACCGTGCCTTGTAAAACGCAGCGCGGACGATTTTTCTTCCCGTGCACTCAATTTCATCAATCGGCTAAATTGACCAATCATCAATACCCCGCGCGCGCGGCGCGCTCGTGCGTCCCGGAATAAACTCCTCTCGCGTCCTCGAAAAGCATCGAGAAACAAAAAAAAAAAAAAAAAAAAAATCGCACTCTATATACATCGATACACCAAGTTGCAACTCGGCGTGCAAAATTTTCCGGTGATCCGTAATCCAGAGAAGCGGCTTCTCTCTTTACCCATTCCTACTCTCTCTCTCTCTCTCTCTCTTTACGCTATATACAGCAATGAATTCGTGCGCGCGTGCAATTGCAGCGGCCGAGAAATCGCAAAAGCAATCAAATTAATAAACGGCCTCTCGCGAACGAACTATAGTCGCGCGGGCGCGCGCGTGCACGAGCTCTGATCGCTGACAGAGAGTGTATACGCGATGCGGCAACAGCAGTAGCGGCGGCTCGGCGAGCAGCATCCGCGGTCGTATTACGTCCGCGCCACGGGCGATTCGGTCAATCGGCGAAATTGGGAATTACGGATTATTCGGCGCATCGGCGCGCGCGCGCGCGTACGACGAGTTGTTCTCGTGTTCTCTCTCTCTCTCTCTCTCTCTCTCTGTATGTATAACACGATGTGTGTGTATGTGTTCGTTGCTGCTGTTTTGTGGCGGGAAAAAATAAAGGCCACGGACGAGCGGAGGTTCTAAGTTGTGGTGCGTTGAGGTATTGTTGTCATACGCGGATTTTGAAGGAATTTGAGAGTTTATGATTGGTAGGTGAAATCAGTACGGGGTTGATACTTTTTTACGTTAATTTTAGGATGATTTTCTATATTCACCATGTAAAAGAGATTTGAGTGCGGCATTGATAGCCTGTACACTTTTATCATTACAAAATTAATACAAATAGAAAGTTGAAAAGGAGTTCATGAAGTAACGTGGATGTGTAAAGATAAGCATTGGAGATGTAGTATACGCTAGTACTAGAAAATTATTTTTATTATATCAAGAAATTTAAAACAACACACCACTGTAATACTTTTTTTCGTATAGGTACCATACAGAACGGAAAAATTTCCAACACTCAAAAGTGGTCGTAGAATTTTGCATGGGATTGTCCGGTTTCAACCATTTTTAGCTTATATTAAAGCTCTGTTTGTCTAATTTTTGGTAGAAAATTTATCGGCACCTGTGGGAGCTTAACGTTGGTTAGTCATCAATGATTGTTTTTCGGCCATTTTTCCCATAAGAAAAATGGATGTGGGGTTGAAACCATGTTACAAGACCGTTTCGAGTTTTTGAAAATTTTCTTGTATATTGTATGGCCTATAGAACTAGAAATACTTGTTTCTTTTAGTATCAATGAGATTCAACAATAGATATTATTCTCGAAATCATTATATCTCGCGATAATGTTTTGCTTTTTGATTGCTTCATCTATACAGAATCATTATTCGTATTAAAATTACTTATTTTATGATAAATATGTAAGAAACTATGAAAGCGTTTTCTATACCTTTAAATTGATTGCGTAAATCTCTATTTCGAAAATATAAGCTTGGTTTAAATTAACCAAATAGAGGCACTTCTATTCAAGATTTATTTTGACATCAGAATATAATTAAGATTATTTAAAACTATGATTATATTTTTTAAATATGGATTTTCCACATATATATATATATATATATATAAATAGTTATTGTTCATCTACAATAGCAATATAATCATGTGGTGACCATTTTAATTTAAAATTTAACAAACAGTTGCCCAGTCATTGGTTAACATTTCAATGAGGAGAGCTGTTATATTTTAAATCCACTATTCTCTAATGAAAAATACTACTCCCTTTTTGGCCATAACTTTCTAAATATTTTTTCTTGCAAAAAAAATTCAATCATAACAGCCCGGTCATATGTTTTATTTTTTTCCACATTTTACAATGCGATTTCTTTGAAGGAATTTGGTCATATTTAAACGGCAAAAACACTTTGATCGTAGATTAAAAATTCTTCTCGCCGACTTCTATTGTCTATTCCCTTTGTCAAAGATATTGTGTACAGTTCGAAACCTGTAATATAAACTACAACAAAAAACTTATGGCATTCCATTCCATTTTTAAATATACCCTGGTATTATTTATTCTGTAGAATAAATCTCACTCTAAATACACTTCTAATAAATAAATTTAAAAAAAACTAAAAATATCTCGTCGTAAAATTATCGATTCAAAACGACGTGACCTACACCTATATATACAAATACACACCAAAAACCTTAAAATCAACACCCTCACACGTATCCGCACACTCTCAACTCCATTGTCTTGCATTCAGTGCAATATCATGAATTCGCGGTATCCATCATCGACCGCGCTCACGAAAAAATCCTCTTGCTCTCCACACACACTATAACCATTCCGAAAGCGAAAGGCGCGATATATACTAAAAGCCAGTGGACGCATTACGAGAGCCGCGAAAATCAATCGCTGCAGCGAAACTCTCTAGCACGCGGGCCGCGCAAATTTTGAATATTCACACGCGCTCGTGTGTCGCACGCGGTAGAGAATCGCGCATGCATATATTGGTTCTCTCTCTCCCTCTCTCTCTCTCTCTCTCTCTCTCTCTCGCTTTTGCATCTGCGAAAAGGCCTGGTAATGCAGCGCGAAATGACGGAACCCGCTTGAAAGATAGATGATGCCATTCGCAACAAGCTCGTCGCGGCCGTGCGCGCGTCCCGTCAATCCATAACCCATTGCTACTACAACTCTCTCTCTCTCTCTCACTCCCTATACCTATGTGCAGCCTATCTGTTTTGGGTCGCACTGTTCACTCGCGTTCGTGCGATGATGCGAAGGGCGGTGAGATGGTGTATGTGTATATATATGTGTGTGTGTAGAGCGCAAAACCCGAGCGCTAAACAACTGTCATGCCGCTCAAATTGGATTTCCATGACGGTCCATTATTTTGCGCGACCGCTCGGCTCGGCTCGGCCTTTTGGTTGCGCTACTGTTATACTGTGCGCGTCGCATGCTGCTACTATACTGCTTCATCCTTCGGTGGTAGGTATATATACATGTGTATACGTGTGTATATATGTGGGATGGATAGTGTGTATATATATATGTGTGTCGTCGAGCTTTTGTTTCCTTTCGCACGCGCGCGCGCTATTGCTGCTGCGGACGCGCCGATGGGTTTGATTTCGACTCTGGGTAACGCGACGCGTCGTACGAGTTGGCTCCACGTGGGCAAAGTTTTCGATGATAACTGCTGCGCAAAAATTAATTGGAATATCGTTTGAGGTCTTGTCAGATCATGTGTGCGTGTGTGTGTATATATATATATATATATATATATATATATGTATATATATAATTATATATAATGTTCCGAGGTGTTGAATATAGATAGAATTTTTTTTTATATAGCGGTTAGTTGGTTTGGGTTTGGTGCATAAAAAGAATGTAAAGTACATAGAATAGCGTTTGTAAATTTTTTAAAAAGTATTTAGTTCATTGCATGCTATAATTATGGTTTGAATATATATATATATAATTAAATCTTTTATAATAAATTGGTAGTGTTTGATTGTAAACACTCGACTATATGTTCGAAAAATAAAATTTTTAAATCATTAGTACGTTCCAAACAATTCGTAAAAACTGTTTTTCATCTAATACAAGTAAAAAGCAAACAGTTATTAAAGTTATTCCATTACACTGAATGTACTGAAGATACAAACTTCACATACAAAAACCTTCACATACCCTTATTTCCATCCCGTTAATCCTATACTATGATCAAAACTATGTATATATGTAACCTAACACACTGACGATTCCACCATATACCCTACATTTTGCATAAAAAAAAAGCATCGCTCTACCTTCCGTCAAATTGAATCGCCGCACGCGGCCGCCGGTGCGATGTATGTGGAAAATCAAGTGCGGATGCTCTCTCTCTCTCTTTCTCCCCTTCACCCTCTCTCACTCTCTCTCTCTCTCTCTCTCTCTCTCTCTCTCTCTCTCTCTCTCTGTCGAGCGCAGGACTTTCGGGAGTCCCTCGTTCCCGGACGCTCCGCGATGATTTCTGATTAACGGGCAGTTGTTTCGGGCAGCCAAGTCATGGCGCATATACGCGTATATATATACACGTGTATACGTCTATGTGTATGTATATACGCGCGGCAGCAGCGGACGTCGAGTAATGACTCTGGGGCGACGCGGCGCGCGCTGTGTGTGCTGCGGGACGCTGCTGCCAAAACCATGAGAATGATCCGAGAGAGAGAGAGAGAGAGAGAGAGAGAGAGAGAGAGAGAGAGAGAGAGAGAGAGAGAGAGAGAGGCTGGGGAGAGAGAGCGAGAGAGAAGAGCGTACTGCAAGCGTGCGCTGGATGACGCGGGGGTGGTGAGGAGGGTGAGAGAGAGGGATGGGGAGCAGTATACGCGTGCGCGCGTGTTTGTTACTTTGAAGCGATTTGTTGCTTGATAATGGAAGGGACACACGGCTCGAAAATAATTTGGTAAGCGATTTCGCGTCGGCGTGGCTTTTCGATATTAAAAGCCATCGAGGTTCAATGTTTGGCGGTCGCGTTGGTTTTTCGGTAATATTGAGAGGGAAAGTGTACGTGTAGTGCTCGAATATTATTATATAGCACTCGAAGATATGATATTTTTTTGATTCTTTCGTATAGATAAGCAATAAATTGATGATTGCTTTAATAAATTCTATCGTTTGCTTCGTTTCGTTTTGCAATAGATATATGTAAACATCGGTTCTTTGGTTGGCGAAATTTATTTATATTCAAGACTGCGAACGAAGGGCTACAATTAAACAACATTTAGTGTAATTTTTATAAGTTGGTTAAAAGATGTTATGTATATTATAGCGCTTTACATTGTCTGAAATTCCCTCTATTTCTAACCCACCACGTATAACATAAAGCTAATTAAATGTTCTGTACTACAGAGTAAACTACTGACTGAATCACGACGATTGCAAACATTGTTTTTCATAACGAAAATCCCCAAAAAATGCGTATTCCCATCTGCATATATGTATACAACACCACGGCACGCGACTCTAATCCTCTCAAACGAACGACCGAACCAGAAAAAAGCGTAAGCCGGACGAGCGAAAAAAGACCCAAGAATCATGCAAAATTGCATTTCAATCAATCCCAAAAGGAAATACCACAACGTGCGCCATGCGATGCAGTGCACAGTTGTATAGTCTGATATATATATATATACACACATACGTGGCTGTACGAATGAAAGCGAAAGGGACTTCCGCTAAAAAGGCAATGTCCCCGCGGACGACGAAATGATCTCTCCGGCGGCCTGTGTATATGCCGCGAGCATGCATACACAGAGATATAGGATAGAGAGAAAGGGTGAGAGAGTGAGTGAGAGAGGTGGAACCGCCGAAAAGCCCCGTCGCTTGATGTTTCGGATTGTCGAGAGGTAAAATCTCTCGACTAGACAATCAGCAGATACACACACACGTACATACGGTAGCCGCGGTACAGTCACCCTCCTCTTCGATCTCTTTCTATTCGTGCACCCCTTCCCCGTGGAAATCACGGTTATTGTAATCATCGTCATCGTCATCAACCGACTTCCCATTACGTCTTTCTCTTTATCACTCCCTCGTATACGTTTGTGCGTGCACATGCGGCTAATACGTCTGTCTCTTCGTATACGTATACATATATGCGAGTGTAAACGTGCTGTCACTCACACATGAACGAAATCACGATGAGCGCCCGCGTGTGCTACAGGTAATCGCTTAAAAATGACGCAGTTGGACCGAGCAAAGTGATTTCCCGTCGTGAAATACTGCAAATGTCATCGTCATGCTCGCAATAATAATTGTTCGCAGATATATATGTTGTATGGTTATAACTATGTAGAATTTTGATCTTTTGAAATTACAGATTTTCGGCGTCTTGGTATAATTTTATTACAGATTTTAAAATTATTTATTTGACAGGGGTTCGGAATGTCGCCTGTAATGGAACAAAATATTTCTAAGTAATTATAATGATAACAATTAGCTATTTAAAAAACTCAAAATGTTGATTTTTTTGCAGTTCTTTTAGTCATCTTTTAAATATAGGAATGACAATCGAAAAAGCTTTAAAAGTATGTTATGACGAAATTTTAAAATTTTTACAATAAAAACTTAAAAAATTGTAAAAGGAGAGGTAAATATTAATTTACGTAAACATAAATTAGGAAAATATGTTTTGTTTAAGTTGACATCGATATTCAACTTATGCCCGTATGTTATACACGAACAATGCTATAGTCACTAATGAAGTGGTCGAGCCTGAACAAAAAAGACATTATTTCATTTTGAGTAATATTCAAAACTCAAGATTTGAAAATATAGAAAATATTAAAAAAATATTTCTTTGACAGTAGAAAAGAGATGAGATAACAACGATAATTATTGTTATTTCAATACTAAATTTTTTATGTCAAATTGATATTTTACATATTATAACCTTTGTGGCCGGTACTATTCATTTGATCGAAAGCGCAGAAAACTACCCTCTACGTTCTATTTAGTATTTATCTTGTATGGATTTCTAGTGCTTTTGTTACATCTATGTATATTATATGTGATTATTAGTGATGTAAGTTTTTTTCTATATAATTACTATAATGTGGAAGATTAATTCATCATTTATTTCCTTACATACATGTATTATTGTCATAATTGATATAAACTCACAATTATTATAATAAGAACCACAATAGATACTAAGTTTTCTAATAAAGAGTATATAGGATATAAAACTTTGCAACTATTTCTAAGCATTATCATTTTCATGCTCTGACTTTAAGAACCCATTAAAAATGATACTTAATTATTTACTCGTTATTTTAATTTTCAGTGATTTTTTGTCGGTCATTCGTGTCATTGTTGCTCATTCATTTTAATCGAATTGTTCTTTAGTACTATAACCATACACATAAAATAAATTGCATTTACTTATATCACTTGTTTCTGATACAGTATTTACTGAGTGTTCAAATCTATCGATAAAATGGCATTTAGCGCACCTCTCCCACGAAAATCACCAATTCGCATCAGCAGAAGAGCCATCCGAAGGCGTTGACCCAGGTCAGAATTTCGGGATTTCTTTTCATTCGCAAACCTGTGGCTTTTTCTGGAAGTCAACACCCTCTTGTACAACGGTCATGCCGGCCAAAATACACCCCGAAAGCGAGAATACATTGTCAGATGTACTTTACTCTGGGAGAGAGACAGAGTGAGAAGCAAGAAGAAGGGACAAAGGATAAACGAAGGAAGAAGAAGAAGAAAAAATGTATATTCTCACCCCTTCCGCTCCTGCCGACGAACCTGAGGTCGTTAAACTTGGCCACCTGATTCTTCATGAGTGCCGTCGAATTCCTGAGCTCGGCGCAGCAGTTCTCGTCGTTACCCGCGCGTACAGTTACCACGGTGCCGTCGCCGATCTCACCCAGGGCTACCACCTTGAACGCCACCGGCAGAGTCTTGTTAGAGCGCCAGTGCGTCGGCAGCTGACTGCAGAGGAAGTACGGGGAACCTGTGAACAGTGAGAAGGTAATGTTTACTTGTCAAAATTATGTATTTAAATCTTCATATTTCTTCTAAATGTTATTGATATTTTTGAGATGGTATGTTTCTTTCTCACTTTCATTAAAATGATTTGATGGCAGACATGACATTAATAATTTTTATTAAAGGAAAAATAGTTCAGTGAAGAAATTTAACATTGGAGAACAACAATATAGAAATTGTTTTATGAAAAAATTTGCTATTTGTACCGATTTTTATCTTTCTTATGTATTTTTATTCAATCATACATTTGGTTAAAATTACTAATTTGATTTCATTTACTATATTGATATTTGTAGTTACTCAATAAAGTCAAATTCAAGAAAAATTTGAATATGCTCATGTTTATCCATTTTTTACGGATGCAACAGGTTTTGGAACATTTTTATTTCATTAAGATTATTTTGATTGAAAGAATTTTCATATTGGTAAATTTTTATTTGCACGACGATCGGTTATTATCATCATAGATAAAGTTACTAGTTTTTAGTTTTTCGATTTTATAGAAATGTGACGTGAAAAAATCAATTTAAAACTCTTATACTAGACATTCCCAAAATTGCTTACAATAAAACACTAGAGATAAGCACAACAAGACAATAATTCTTTTATTTGTACTATTTAAAATGTTATCGTAAAAAGCTCTCTCAAAGTTAAAAAAAAAAAATTCTCTCCACTGCACATCAGAAAATTTACGAGCAACATAATAATAATAAGTGTTCTTTGGACAATTATTTGTCATCAACAGAAATGACTTCGTCCTTCGGGAATCTGTCACTCGTGCGATCGTTGTGTTGTCCCCCATCTCGAATTCTCAATTTACGAGCGAAGCCTCTCACCTTATATACCCGCAAAAAGGCCAATAACGCGAGGACGAGAAAAATTTCAGGCGAAATAGACGACTGAACCTAGGAAATTCGCCGAAGTCGCCTAAATCGAAGAGACAGAAGAGACACGACAAGATGTAGAAAAATCTGGCAACAGGGGACCAACCTCGTAAACGCAGGTGGCCGCATGACGACGGGGCCAGTTTCTCGGATGTTCCGTCGCCGAACGGAACACTCTTGGTATAAGTCATTATATCTTGCAGACTAGAGAAAGAGAGAGAGAGAAAGAGAGAGAGAGATAGAGATAGGGGGAGGCGACGCTCATTATGTCCTGGCGACGTATGCCGCGGCTACTTATTAGGCAGCTCTTTTCTCCCCCTTACCCTGAGCTAATTGGTAGGGTCAAAGTGTGGGAGGGCCGCCAAGGACTCGCGGAGGCTGTGCGCATCCTATGGGTCACTTATATATATATATATAGCTTGTGAGCGTGTATCTCATTGCGATAAAGATTTGTAATGTGCTGTGAGATTAGTGACAGTGTGCTCGTAGCACTTATAAAAGAGTATATAATATAAATGGTTCGAAAAATATTTGATCAAATTGGTTTGATAAACAGTTATCTTAAATCACAGGCTCCTTCAATTCTGTTTTACAAAGCTGATTTTTTTTTTGAAAATAACAAGTTATTGATCAATTGACTAAAGTAAGTATTAAAAATAAAATGAATAAGTCTTAATACATATTTGAAAATAATTGAAAATTCTAATCATTGTTCGACCTTGAATATTGTTTTATTTTAGTATTACTTTACTGAATATATACGATCATTTTATAAATAGTACAGTGGGTACTAAAGTAGTTTTTTAATAGTTAATAGGTGAGTAACAATATATTAGTAAAACTTCATTAGCAATGTTTATAATTTATGTTATTCTGAATTCCGATATTATGTAAAATTTTTTGCCATTTAAAAATCGTTTAAAATGCCTATTCAACAAAAGAATCATCGCGACTTAATAACGTTAAAAAAATCACTTTAAAAGACTTCCAGCCTATATATACACGCATTGTATATACGCATGTACATAAATGCGGGCATAGGAAAAAGTCTATCTTTCCCTCGCGCTCGCGAACCGCAGGAATGCTTAGCTTGACGGTTCTACAGCTGTTAAATTCGCTGATTTATTGGATACTTTGTTTTTGTAAGCCGATTATAAGGAAATTGCTGAAAAGCCGATGCTGCCGCTGTTAAGGGTGCTTGTTGCACGCTTGGCACGCATTATTCATTTGCGAAAATCACTTATACGTTTTTGCTGTAAATAATCCATCTTGATTTTTTTTCTCATTCGCTATTACGGTGACGGTGGATGTAAATTAAATTATCCTTCGTTCGAAAAATCAAAAAGTATTTGATCAAATTTCAGAGCTTGTAGTGGTACTTAATTTAACAAATAAACATGGGTATAATTAAGGAGGAATGTGACAGATGGGGTAGATTATTTTAATAAGCTGATATGTAACAACTTGTTAGAGTATTAAAAATAGAATACACGTGTTGTACGCGTAAAAGTGCTACCAATTTTTGGTATCTTTGAAAACAAAGAGATCGATTAACGCAATATACGGATGCAGAAATATTATAAAGAAAATTAATTGTGTACATATCTGCATTAATAGTATAAGTTGTGCTATTTTGAAAACGCATAACACATATGCGAGGATAATTGAACACATAACATAGCTTGAATCAACAGAATATGCATATTACCAATGTTACAATTTTATAGAAACATATTTATCCTTTGAGAGGAATTTTCTTATAAAACTTTATAGCACATAGTTTATATAACAAAAACGTAAAGTGATCTTTTCTTCATAACCGCTGGATGCCGAGTATCGTCCCAATCACGCTAGAGCAAAATACGTGCTTTATGTTCACATTGCATAAAATACATGTTTTTTTTTTAATGAACAGCTTTTTACTACCGAAAATGGACGATTTTGTGGAATACACGCGCTCTGTTCTTTTAATATTCTGCAGAATAAAGATTCTTCGTATCAACTTTTCGAAGTAACAATTTAGTTAATTTTGCGTATACCTATAAGGTAGGTTATAACATTTGTATCAATCGACGCAATTAATGGGGAAAATAGCATTGGTATAAAGATAGCATTAATAATGGATGCTCTATGAGTCTACCTAGTCGTTGACGGGATTGATGAAAGCAGTGCTAACCACTTGTCTATTGCGCTATTGATGCATTCGATGGGTTATACATACAATTATTGTCAATGAGAGGTATAGAGAGTGTAGCGTGAAAATGAATGAAACATCAAAGCGATCTAGCAACATTATACGACTTGACTTTAATACGTTTTCTTTTCAAGTTGTTATATTTTATGTATATTGAAAAAAAATTTGTTATAACTAAAATGTTCTCTTAATCATTGAAGCTAAAATGCGTTGTCTTGATTATTGATTTACTTTAGTTTTGTCATAAATAAACTTATCTCAACCGTTATTATTATGTAACTGGTTGTAACAATCGATATTCAGATTCTGATAAAAAATTGAAATTATACTATTTTATACCGGCAGGCTTACATTCGAAATAAGGATTCTCTATATTTTATTTGTACTATGTTACATATTTATACTGAATATTATTGGATTCATATTAGCATATATGCGGAAAGATATATACTAAAAAGCAAAATAATTAATGTAAGTAGGAAATTATAACAATTGATTCTATATTGTTGTTATATTGTTAAGGAATAAAATATTCTAAAGAATATACTACGAAATTAGTCAACGAAATATTTTGTAGAGAAATTAAGAATTTTCTAGAAATTATAATGAATTCATAGAAAATAAAAAATCTCGAACTTTCAACTCGGAATTTTTATCTACAGAACTGTGTTCGGATCTCCGCCTTAGCAATTGACTATCATCTCTGACAAGTTTTTCGAAATTTAGATTTTTCATAATATGCTTATTTCACTGTAGCTTTGGTAGTTCGGAACCCAACCCACCGAAAATTGTAGGTTCCCATTGCTGCGCGAGTCACTAATCGATTAAAAATCGATGCTAGCCTCTGATGGTAATGCAGTCACAACTACCGCATCTGAATTAATTGAATATATTTATCCATATCGTATATTGATGAAATTAACAAGATTGCATTTATCTAATATTGGACTTAAATTTTACACTATCCCTACATACTTCTAGTTTACAATAGAAAACTTTTAAATTATGTGCATATAAGTGAGCATAACCTGGTTTGATACTTGTTATTTTCATGAATCATATTATTTTCTTTGTAACGCTCTAATCCTGCTTATTTAAAATAAATAAATTCAGAGCTTTCATAATTCGCTATAAGATGCCCATTTTCAAACAAGTCTCATCTCATACAGTTATCATTTCTTTGCAACTAATTAGAAGAGGGTCTGACCTCCAGATCACGTATTTGGCTCCAATTGTGCGGGATAGGTTTTTCAATGTAGTAATATGAATAAAGCTCCAATGTCAAAACGGTAACCATTCAAATTTTGGTAAGTCTTAAATGTCATTTAAAAGAAAAATATAATATAATTAGATGAAATAAGCTTTTATAAGAATTAAAAATAATGACTCTTTGTAAAGTTATAAAAGTTCTATGTTGCGCAATAAAAATGCACTTATTAATTTCTAAAATTTTCTGTTTAATTGGTTGTATATTTTGGTGCACTGCTGATGCTCGCAGTTTTAAATTATTACTATTTTTATTTTCTTTTTTAAAAAACGATATTAAAATCTTAATGGTTACCGTTTTAAGAAAAGGCGTTTTGAAGACGTTTTTCAAAGTAAAACTAAAAATATCCAGAGCTTATTAATTTAGAACGTATCCCAAAGTTTTCTCCAAATCTGCAACCCGGAGTCCTAAGTCTCTCCTACTAAGTTACATCTTAGCATACCATCTCTACGAAACTACTCGCGTTCTTCCTCCTCGATAACCATCATTCTCTTCTTCCTCTACTCCCACTACCAACAACAATAACAACTACAAGACTACACCCACCTGTCCTAACGAGCTCGCCAGGATGCTCAGCCTGTGCCTCGCCGACGAGCCTCTCAGCCCACCAGAGCTCGCCGACGGCCGCAGCTTCGCTCATCTCGCCGGCGGCCCCTGCTGGCCCCGGTTCCGCTGCTTCCTCCTGTTGCTGTTGCTGTTGTTGCTGTCCTTGCTGATGTAACTGCTGCTGTTGTTGCTGTTGCTGCTGCAGCTGTTGTTGTTGCTGCTGCTGCTGCTGAGATTGGTACTGTCTATCTTGCAAGGGCGCCAGGTTATCCTGTGCCGCGTGGTGATTACTCAGATGCTGATGGGGATGGTGCTGGTTCAAGGCGCTGCCGAAGCTCTCGCCGCTGCAATTCACCGAGCCCACCGGGAGATGCATCCCATCGGCCGCGGCGACGGCGTCTTCGTCTTGTGTTCGGTACGTCGTGGTGTAGGGGTGACGGGGGGAAGGGTTATATGCGTTAAGTCCACCGGTATTTATTGCAATGGCGAGGTTTATAGTCCTTAGGTTCCGCTACGTTTGTTCTGGCATTATCACATATACACACGCACTTTCGCTGTCACTATATAGAGTATAAGGGTTCTTCGAACCTTCGTATAGTAGGAGCTACGAATTTTTCAAACCTTCATTATCTCGTAAGATATATACATATATCACTGGTAACCAAACTTTTGATCATTCACTTGCAGACGACGTGCTTGGCATCAAATCACAATCAGCATATAGAAGCTTTATCCAATATAGTTACACTTTTTTGAAAACAACGAAACCACTTGTTTATCCTTTTTTTCTTTTTCTGTAGTATTTTCGGTATATATATAGTGTCAAATGCAGCACTGCCGTGTATATATATATATATATATATATACACCTCGCACTCGCGGAACTTCGATCACTTTGTGCTATTCAACAAAATTGACGTACTCGCTTTCAATCCTGTTTCTTTCCATTCGCGTCAGACACACCGGCCAGGTCGACAGTTTTCGGCTAACCGACAATTGAACACTATTTGGTACTATATTATTATATATACAATATCTACCTGTACATACTATGTATATATATATATATCTCACAGTACGATTTTCACGTATTTACAATGTACTGCCACACACCGGTGTATAATCGAATTCGCGTGGGTGGATAAAAACCGATCGCGGGTAAATACCACGCGTTCGTTCGGTCGTCGACGATAGTTTCTTCTCTCTCTCTCTCTCTCTCACATGACAGCTGTCACTCCCATCACAATATTGTACTCGTCTCGCAGTCCTAACCCATCATCCTCGGACGTCACCGGCACGCTGTAAAAATCGGCGATTGCAAAGGTAAATATATACACACACACAGGCTTTTACCAGCCAGTATATATACACATATATATATATATATCAAAGTGCGTATCCGTCACTGGAACTCCGGCGCGCAATGACTCACTGTGCGCGTGTACACGTACATATGTATATATGTCACTCGTTCGCTCTTAGCAATGCACCCACTTAGCAAATCTCTTCTCTCTCCAGGAGACTCACGCGGTCCCGTTGATGCTGATGCTCGTCAAGCTCACACCTGATACAGTCCTCCCCTTGGTAATCTCCCCGTGTCTCACCAGCGTGCGCATCGCGACCGGCGATACGTTTATATACGCGCGCACGTACAATCGCGCACATTCGCACAACACTTTCTCGTATCTATCTAATTATATATATACTATATACATATATATCTTTGTTACATATATATATATATATATACATATATATATATGTATATTATGTATATATGTATTGTATATATATATATTTACGCGTGGCGCGAACCGCGTCAGTCGCGCTCGGCGGCTCGCGACGTAATGCCGCTCGCGCGCGCGGTTGAGCGAGCGAGAGAGGAGGCAGTGTGCGCACACCCGCGCGCGCTCTCTATGCTGTGCGCGCTGGTTCTCCCTCTCTCGTATTATACACGCGGACTGAGTCGTTGTTCCCTCTCTCTCTCTTGTATAGCGCTTACTTGCTCGGTTGCTTACTGTCGTATAGTCGTGTATAATACGCGAGAGCCGCGTGCCGCGTGCTCGGGAGCGCGGAAGCACGGCCCTCGCGCGTATAGGAGCATGTGTGTATATATATATAGAGAGCGAACGCGCGCCTCCTTTCGCTTATATGCTATGGATGTGACTTGGTGTGTGTGTGTGTGTATATATATATATATATAGTGTAAGAAGGTGAGAGGTGGGTGGAGGTTAGAGGTGTTTTTTCTTTTATTAGGTGTGGTGGTGGGGATGGTGCGGTGATGATTTTCTGGAAGTATATATGAAAAAAATATAGGTGTGTGTGGTATTAATAGTGAATGATGGTTGGTTAAGGGGCTTTGCAAAATTAAGGAATACCGTGTGTGTATATATATATATATATATACACACACACACACACACACACACACACTAGATTTTCGATCTTTTGCAGATAAAAATAAAGGTTATCGAATTAGATTGCATTATTTAAATTGAAATTAAGTTTATTTCGAGTGAAAACAACTTTAGATTTAACATTAGAATGCCAATTATTCATTATTAGAAGAATTTATTTTTTTCAATATAATTTTTACCGATATCGGTTGTAAGTAGATTTAACGTATCATTTTTTCGATATATTTGAGGATTAAAATTTCAGTAGAAACAGCCAAAAAAATTGTAATATGTATGTATTTGAAATCAATGAAAAAGAGGTTTCAAATTTGAAAATTTCTGCATAAACTAGTATTTAAAATTATTATTTATTATATTAATATAATCAAAATATTTATTATCAGCATATATTAATACTTTATTGGTAAGATACCCTGTTTAGTAACTCTACATGTTAACCGTTTTACTAATCGTTTGAGATAATATTTTCTCATCAGTCTCAATAATCACTTGTTTTCTAAAATAATCAGAACCAGTGCAAAGAAAAAATAGAAAAAGAAAAATTACATTGCAACACCGATTAGACACTATATCCACTATATATGTTTCGGCATTTAAACAAGCTCGAAAAAATTTGACCTACGCGCGCAGTTCGTTCACCTACCGATACACCGAACCAACGTCAAGTTGCCCTCAGCTCACATTCCTTCAGGAAATACTCAATCATATTTGCAACATCTGATCCTGCCGCATAACCTGTCGTTCACCTCGCCACCATTCTTACGCACGCGTCCGCATGCAGTATATATACGTAACTTTCGTACACACACGTCTGCCACCTTTTGCTCTGAACTTGCAGCCCATAAGTATATCTCGCCTATTGTCTCGTGGCACTCTTCCTTCTGCTCTTCCATTGTCTCTCTCTCTCTCTCTCTCTCTCTCTCTCTCTCTCTTTCTCTCTCTTTCTCTCTCTCTCTCTCTGTACACTCATCACGCATATACGAACTACCTGACATATCGCGGCGCTCTGCACGTGCGGTCGCATCCGCGTGAGCCGTTGACCCTTTCGATTTTGCACATAGCAGCAGGCTCGTTATTCTCGTTTTCGAAATTACGTAAAGTTTTTCCGGTCCGTGACGTGGAATACCATGCCGCGTATAAGTTACGTCAGGTGCGCGCGAGAGGCAGCGGATATAATATAACCGATCGTGAATGGTGTAGTATAGTACAGCTTTACGTGAATGATTCGTTAGTGGCATGGCGCGGATATGTCTATTTGTAGAGTATTAGTTTTTGTGTACGCTGATCTGTTGTGTGATTTTATTGCGGGGATATGTGTATAGATTTTAATGCCGAGACACGTTCTGTGCGGTTCAATTGCAGTGCTATTGAATTTCAAATAGTATATAAATGTTGTCTTGGTACACAGATTTGGCCGTAAAATAGCTTAAGTGAAATATAAATTGCAATGGGTTACTTTATTGGACCTAATTTGTCTCACAAGACTCCCAATCGCAAAAAATTTGTTGAGTTATAATTTAGGAGTTGTTATCATTTACGATCAAAAGTTTTTTATCATTCTAATAATATTTATCTAAATTGAAACCAAGACTATAATTGAATATTTTCTATATTAATCGCATTAAATAATAAGATTTACGATTTCAGAATTATTTTCAGTTTTGAATTAACGGTTACGAATCCACCTGCAATGAGCTTCAAATAATATTAGACAAAATCATTAACACTCCTACCGTGTATCGGATGAATAATTTAGCATTCTTAAGAAAGGAAGTAGATGAGTCATCTGGGGAAACTTCACTTGTAAAATGATTCCATGAGATTTTAGGAACACGTGAAATCGTTGTTCATCATTTCTTGCATATTGAGTATCAGTCATGAGCTGTTGATAAGAATAATCACGTTTTAATTATATAGTTAGTATTATTATAAGTATAAATAAATTGCTTCTTACGTTACAATGGTAATATCTTAATCCTGAAATATTTCAATCCAACCATATAGTAAACTTTACGTTTGAATTACTTTCATAATATTTCGTTTCATACTACTACTACTACTACTATTATTATTTAGTAAATAAATTTATTATCGAATTCTAAAAATAAGAGCTATGCAAACAATTACTTCACGCCTCTTTATATCAATATACGAATATAGACGCGAATGAATTGTTCTTTATTTACTTATGACATCTCCATTCTAAAAACAGCGAGGAAAAACGATCGCGTCTAAACATGACTCGACAGGTTCGGGAAAAATACTCATTCCCGCACTCGACGACCTGCACTTATCGCATCATCCTCAATGACGCACAGAGCCTACAGAGCAATTAGTTATCATTGCACGGAGGCAGAAACTTTTCACACGAGATAAGACATAGGAGAGAGAACCGCCGTGTATGAACAGGTTTTAGAGAGAGACTGTTGTATATATATATATATATATATAATATGTGTATATATGTGGGTCAAGGGGCAATTAATTCCGCAATCACAATCGGCATTACTTATTATCTGCGTCTTGGGGGCCAATTTTTTTTTCGTGTTCGCGCTCGCTCATACACGCTTAATAATAAAACAATATATATACATACGGAAGCGCGCGAAACGAGAGAGAGAAGCGGAGAGTTTTATCGCCTACTTTCCCACGATCGTGCTCCCTCCTCTCTCTCTCTCTCTCTCTCTCTCTCTTTCTCTCTTTCTCTCTCACTCCGACGCTCGGGTTTTTCGGGGCTTCGCGCGCTCGTGCGATATCGCGCACGATAAATTCGCCGCCCGCATTCCCTCGCTATATATATATATATATATATACACACACACACACACACACACACACACACATATACATACACGCGTGAGGTCTATGATTTTGTATAGAACAATCTATTAATGCCCTGTGCGAGCTATCTAAACGGAAAAAACAGAAAATTGCAAAAGACGGAGTTCGAGGACCCCTCGGTATGGGGATATTTCGAATATATGGGATTACATTATATATATATATATGTGTGTGTGTGTGTGTGTGTGTGTGTGTGTGTGTGTGTGTGTGTGTGTGTGTGTGTGTACTTCGTGTCCTTTTTTTTTC